>JAXDDX010000073.1:0-250000 GCA_034670405.1 Hoplostethus atlanticus | reverse complement strand
AACATACTTATTTGCTTTGTTCATGAATCTACAGTATCAATGTATCAAGTATCAATGTAGTAACATTGTAATAACCATCAATAATGAACAAACTGTCTTTTTGCAAGAAATGATAAATGTATGCAGGTTAGTTAACTGTGCTTATAGGCTATTTACATTTCTACATCAATTAGTGTGCAGAACCAATTTAGCCATTTAAACAAACTGCAGGATCTTACTCGCTAATTAATCATTTCCATGTGTACCTAAGCTGGGAAAAATAATGCTCTGACCCATTTGTAAAAAGTGGGCAATAGTTTTACTGCCAGTGCAAAAAACAAACAAACAAACAAACAAAAATGAAGAAATATTATTCTTCATTGATCATTTTCACATCAAAGTTACAAGAAATGTGCGGTGTACTTATTTTTACAAAGTTAGCAATGTGTTTTAGAAAAAAAAAAACTCTTTCCAAATGTCTTTCCAGACGATGTTCAGGGAGTTTCATTCTGCCTTGCTGGTGACACGAGGTCTTGTTCAATCTCCCGCTCCACCAAAGGAGCCACGGTAAGTTCCCTTCCGAACCACTCAGAAAAAGGCACCTTTTAAGGTACCTTTAAAAGGACGCTTCACATTCGCTTCACATTCACCCTACCCCAAATGACACAGCACTACAACTTAAAAGTTCCAACTTCTTACCTAGAAATGCTCCCTAAATGGGATATCTCCATGGATTGAGACAGGGGCACAGACTGACAAGCCTTTTAAATAGAACATAAAGGAATTACTATCCTAAATGATACCATACAACCCACATAGTTTAGAGCCCCACGCCCATCCAGCTTAAGTGCAGTTTCAAAGGGAATCAGAGAGCAATGTTTCAGACTGTTTTCCCTGCTTCTTGGAGATCAGTCTATTTGGCATGGCTTTCTTTGAATTAGTGAAGACACCCCTGCTGTGCTGCAACATTCTAGCCTGCAATTTGGATTTTTTTTTAAATGCTCTCTCAGACGGCGGGGCAAGACGCCTTCTGGCTATCACGATTCAATAGTTGGCTAAAAGACATACATCGGCCCGATAAAAACGGCCTGTCTGTCGTGCCTCTCCCATCCATTCAACCATTCCCCTCCCCCCCCCCCCCGAGCCTTCACCACCAGCAGCTTCGCCCTTCAGGAGAGCTGAAGATGAGGGAAGTAGGACAGGAGGAGGAGCAGTGTCTGCCAGCGGGGTGAGAGAAGAAGAGAGCAGGGGAGGCGTGCGCTGACAGAGGGTGGATGTGCTGAGGAGGGACAGCAAAGAGAACCATAGAGACGCTGCAGACAGGAGGGGGGGGGGGGGGTATCACTGCTCATCAAAGAACAATGCTAATGTAGAGCAAGCAGGAGACAGATGCTTTATGGGGGGACAGGGGGGAGAGACAGACAGAAAGAGGAAGATAAAGTGAGAGTGATTGTTGGGTAGACAGACATTTCTTTCTCACCTCTATGTGCGCCACGAGAAGCCACATCCTAATACAAGCTAATCCCTCTATCAGCCTCTTACCTGGGCCTATCTTCCCTGGGCGCGATGTGCACTGCGATGTGCACTGCGATGTGACAAAATGGAAGGCTGGCTCCTAAGCCACGCGTGATGCATTTGTTTAGCCATGCCAACGCAGTTCTGCATAGAAGTTCCTGGTGAGCGCTGCCACAGCCCTGTCACTCCTGCTGACGTGTCCTTTTCATCAGAGCAGCATGTCATGAACTGAGCTCTGATTACTGATTCATAGGGTTTTCAAGATGAGGAAGTAGGCTATATAAAAAATGAGAACAGTGATTTGCTACCGTCGTTTGTGAATTTGGCCAGCTGTGTATGACAATATAATTTGCAGAAACATGATGCAGTGAGTTTTTTTTGTACCATTTGACAATATAATAGTCCATGCAGAGGGGGTGGAGCTAATCACGAGCCACTAAACTCACTACAGTATCCAACCCTATACTGAGTTATTGTACTTTAAGGTATGTCTTCATTTCCTATGATGTAACATTAATGTTCTTATAATATAATTTTAGGATTTTATATATCACTTAGTTTTGCAGTGATATTTTATGGTATCATTCTGAAACATTCTTAGGATTACTATAGTTACTTTTAGTAACATATTTTACCTACCCTGGAGTAGTTACAGAAATTGTCACAGCCCAAGTGTTTAGAAAGTCACTCTGGATAAGAGTGCCAGTTAAATGGCTACAATTTGATTGACATATTTATGGATTTGTCATTACAAAAACATGACAACCCCCAAATTATCCCTGCGCCTGAAAAAGACGTGCCGGCTCTTTTCTGACCGTGTTTCAAACCCACGAGTCGGAAGCTGTGAAAAACAGGAGTCCCTTATTGCATAGTTATCTGCATCAGGAGAGATTTTGAAGCAATTTACAGTTAGGGTAAAGTATGGTTTTTAGGCTTCTCGTGAGAGTTGACACCATTTCGCCTTTAAGCTCTCCGGGAAACGATGCGCTGCGCTCTCATACGATGCCAGTGAACAATGTCAATTATCTCAATTATAAAGGAAACATTAACATCAATGTTTGCTACAATAATACGCCACGGTTGTTAATATGAAGGGCAAGGAGTGTGAGTATAGTATAGTTTTAAATGATTAACTTTAAAATAATACAACCCTTTCACTCTGTGGTTGACATTACAGAGTATGCAGTACATTAGCGAGAGATTCACCCACAACCGGTGATGTAGTGGTAAATAAAAAAAGTGGGTAAACTGTAACGGTGATCATCATAAGGCAAACAACCACCGATATACACAAAAATCAATGATATTTTCAGAAAAGCATTAATTTCTGCTTTTTTAACAGGTCCTATATTCTTATCTTCATCCGCTCGATAGTACTTATTATGATGTATACTACTATGAATTTACTGTCTGTCATCAAGATTTATGTCAGCCTAAATAGGTGGGGGAGCTCCGCAAATAAAAAGGTGTGTTAACTGAGTTGGGCTGGTTTCGCCCCTCGCTACATCCATCAATTCACAATTATGCCGCCAACAACAACAACAATGACAAATGTTAAATATCCCGTAACTAGGACTGAGGGGGGGAAAAGACGCCAGCTGGTAACAGTGCAACGGAAATCGACGAGTTATAAAACACCACCATCTGCAAAGCGAGGAGAGGCTTCACAACAAAAAAAAAAACGGTCTTTGTACAGCCGCTGTATCACTCTAGTTTCTCTCTCCGTCTCTAATAAACTAGCCACAGGATGAATTGGAGAGACCCAAACATAACTAGGAGCTAACGTAAACATCGCATAAATGTGTTTATATGTTTAAGCCCGTAACCTATACTAGGAAAGGAAGGGAGCTGCTTCTTCTTCTTCTTCACTGATGCGCGTATTATCCCTGCTTCCACCAACTTGATCCTATTTGAGCTTCTTCAGGAAACTCTTACCTTTTTTGCAGTCTTTCCCGCGGAGGTATTTGCTTTTTTGACGGCTGCCGGTGGGGATTTTTCAGTATTTTCAGTATTTCGGACACCGTGCGGTGCTGGTATTGATGTTGCGCGGTGTCTCCTACCCTTCCTCTTCAGCGTTAGCTAGCCTGCTGCCTCGGTGCTGCTTGTGGTGCTGAAGTGGACAGCGCACTAAGAAGCTTTGGGAACAAAAACCCCACACTGCGCTTCTCGTCCGCGCCGGCACCACAGCGCCCTCTGTAGGACTGGAGGGGGGCTTTTACATCCTCCATAACAATGCCAGTAGGACAACATGGTGACAAGTGCACACGGATAGCGTCATCTAGTGCAAGCGTTCCCAAACCTTTTTATGTCAATAAAGAGATACGCATTAGACCCCCACATTTGATACAATTTTGTCCTTGACCATGGGTGTCAACTAGGTATGGCAAGGTATGGAACTTGACATACCATGGCCTAAGTGAGTTTAGGGGATCAACATTTTAAAATAAAATCCAGAAATGTATTTGGAAGTCATATCTAAAAATATATCACACAAGGGAGCATTTAGGACCAGTGTTCCCTCTAAACCATGTGCGTCTGGGAAAGATAGTTCAGAGACATGTCTAATAATTTATCACATTGACAAAATAATAATGGTGTCAGCCATCAGTAACTGTGCCACGGTGAAATTTAGTTAATATCAGTGCTTAATTTGTGCCGGGGCAAATGCGCCCCTGGCAAATGTCTTACTCAGAATCAGAGCCCCGGACTCTAAAGTGCGACAACAACGCGTATTTTACAACGTTACGTCCAGTGAACATTACAAGAGTAGGTGCGCGAGGCCGCGAGCCAATCAGAGCCTAATATGTAAGTAGATACACGCACGCACGCGCGCACACACACACACACACACACACACACACACACACACACACAGACAGACAGACTGGAAGCTTAAAAAAATATTACAACGTCAACGTTTAGTTAGCTACTGATAGCAAGCCGACAAAACAGATTCACGGTTAACGTTAATGCAGCACAGAAATGCAGGCGTTGTTAGGCGACACAGAGGTAGGAAAAGTTTACCCTTTTTCCTCCGCCGGGGGGATTGGTTGAGCCCCGGCATCTATTATTTTACAAATTAAGCACTGGTTAATATAAGCAGGTTTTGAAGTTTTGGTGGCAAATGATATTGGCCGGGACTTTTCCATACCTTTGCCATAACTTAAGGTTTAGTGAACTGATGCCCGAACCCCATCTGATTAGATTTCTGTAGTTATGATATATTATAAAATTGCTGTTGTTGGGAAGGGGACAATGGGGACAGTGAAACCTCTTATCAAAGCAGCTATTCCTTTACAATCTCTCATAGTGTGAAATGAGTGAAATAATGAAATTAAATTAAATGAATGAAATGAAAAGTGAAATAATAGCAAAATTAAACTCTTCCTCTTTTTCCTAATTTTGCCTAATATTATTAGGCAAAAGACATGCACATATAACCTGGTGAATGATATCCAAATGATGTTTATGTTAACAGTTCAATAATATAGCCTACGCAGGCAATATTCCACTGCGTAAACATCAATAATTAAATGCAATGATACATTATAGACAACAATTCATCTGACTCATACCTCCTTCCATCCATCTGCTTGAACTTCTGCTTCACAGAGGCAATGGAGCATTAAAATACAGGTGTGATTCTGAGACTTAGAACTAATTAGAAGTGTATGTTATAACTCAGTTAGAATTTAGCCATTACTTTACATAGTTTTTTTCTTTGGGTGTACTGGAATACATTCATTAGGGAGCTGGTGGGTTTTATTGTAAAGGGATTATCCACTATTAAGTGTCTCAGAGCTGAGCATCAAGTCTGTTTTCCCCCACGGGGCTTTCCTCTGCCTTGTGGTCAGGGTGGGTTTCCATAGAGTCTGTTCTTCCAGAGTTCACATAGGATGTGTATTGTCCCGAGTAGTGAGCTGTAAGGAGTGGTCCAGGGCAGCAGCGGGGTTACCCTGGGTGACGGCTAGGGCGGCCTGCTCTGGCAGCAGGCTGGGGTCCGTCAGGATGGCCGTGGACGTACTCAGGAGCCGGAGTGAACTCAGAACCACTAAAGGGATACGCAGAGAAAAGACACACACATTACAGATAATGTGAAAGATATGGGACAGTACTTGTCGAGAGAGCAGATGTACTGTTTTTGGACTCACTGGGTCTTAGGGCAGGAAGGGCACAGTGTTGGTCCAGCCAGGACAGGGTGGATCGACACAGGTCCTCCACACTGGCAGTGGACACCATGCCATTATAGGTCTCAAACAAGGGCTCGATGATGATACTGAACTGACAGTAGGTTGAGGAAAGCAGTGCCCTTAACAAAGGGTTTGTGGTCATTTCATACATAACACTGCAACTGAGCCCTTAGCTACCACAGCTCACTGCACAATTCCCACACACCGTCACCCCTTGATAGAGATCGCTAATATTTTGGAAGTTCTTAAAAACCTAAATTTATATCTCAATCGGCAATTTATTTTTAACTCCTTAGATATTAAATTCGATGTTGCTTAGTTATTTTTTCCAAACCTATCTCCAAGCCCATCTCCAAGCTATTAGCTTAGCTTATGTTAGCTTCAATTCCCACACAGACAAAACATCCCTCTCTTGGAATACTGTACTATACTGGAGTCCATTTAGAGCATCAGCAGTTACATACGTGCACAATCTCTTGAAGGGCTACACCTTAGTATTCACAGAGAGGAAACACCCTTGAGGCGCTTTATGAAACACAAAAATGATAGTATCGTGATCTAATGCTCTTATCTTGGCTGCAAGATGAGGATAGTAGAAAAGGAGTTTTATGCAACTCAGGCAAGGATTAGGTGATCATTAAGGAAAGGGTTATAGATAAAGTTTTTTATGCATCCCGGCCCGGACATTTGTTACAAAAGGCCTTTTATTTTATCTGCCTGATTAGATCGAAATGCCCGGCTGAATAATGTGAACATTATATTACGGCCGTTCTACTTATATCTGCACAAAGTCCTGGGTTGGAAATTAAGTGCATTTACTCAAGTAGTCAACTTTTTTACATTAGTACCTTTTTTATGGTACTAAGAGTGAGTGTTTCCATTTTATGGGACATTTTCTCAACTACATTTTAAAAGAAGTGTCCTACTTATTGTCAGTCTACGCTGATCTACACTTATTAATTCTTTCAAGGTTTTGTGAACAAAAGCTGATAAGTTCGTCAAAATGACGATCTTCCAACATTTGAGCCAGCCAGCGATGTAGGGAAGCAATCAGTGTCAAAATAAGAAATGGAATCTAATAAAACTCTTAGCGGTCAATGCACCGAAATACGAGAACCTCATGTAGAAAACGCACTTTTACTACTAGAAAAGATTAAGCACCAAACTCTTTTGAGTACATGTGAGTAGATTTCACTTTTCACAGGAATTTCACTTAATAATAAGAAGAAGAAGAATAAGAAGAAGAATAATACCAGTCTCATGGCTGTGTGATGCATGTACCAATGCCTTCAGGAGCTGTTATCATCAGCAAAGTGTGTTTTGTGATTATTAGGGAGGCCTTTATTTTGGCAGAATATAAAGATCTCACAGGCAATAATAAGTGAGTTGATTATTTGAGAGCAGGTCTAGAGGTTTTGTTGCATGTTCAGGTTGCTCCTCTTCTAACCTGGAACAGATATATTTAGAAGGATACAATCCAGAACTTCCAGTTTTGCAGTGTCTGTGTCCGGACGTACTCCCTGAACTTCTCCCTCATGTGGTCAAACCGCTGCCGTGTGATGGGCACACCAGTGGCGGGGAGCTGCTGCTGGCATACGCTGCATGAGGAGACACGTCATACTGGGTGAATACTACTACTGGAACAGATCCTGGAGTATACCTGCGGATCAGATCAGCTTAAAATGGGTTAGCAGGCATACAGCATTTGCACGTATCGATATACTTGGATTTCCAGTTATATTTACTTCCATGTTTCAATCAGTTGTCATTAGGAAAATACTATCTGGGACATTTAAGGATGAAAGCTACCTGCAATACTGTGCATCTGTGCATCAGCGGTTGGAGGTGACATTCACCAATCACGCAACAACAAAAGTAACATGTCTCTAGAATTACATCAGCACTTTGGTCTCCAATGTGGATTGAGTTTGTAATAGAAATTCGTCAGGCAAATTGTGACAGTGTGCACCAGTGTGTTGTTTAGCAATCGTCATTTTTAACTGAACAACCTGCCAATTGTTGTACTCTGGATATAATGTATCTATCATGATCATACAATGTTGTTGTTTCTTCAGTTTTTGGACACAGCCACTGCTTTGTGTTTTGCACTTTGTGTGGGGAAACGCAGACATACGCACAGACGAGACAAATACTGGTCTTACTTGATTGCAGAGTGGAGGAGCTGGATCTCCTCTCTGAGTCTCTGAGCCTCCTCGTGCAGCTGGGCTCTTTCCTGCTGCATCTTACCGATGTACTCGGCAGTCTTCTGCAGAGTGGTGGCCTTGCTGATCTGTGCCAGTAGACAGAGGGATTACCACTCGTCAGCCCTACGCAGAAGTTATTCTATCACTGCGGTCCTCATCCACAGTGATCTTGGCTGCATTAACACGGCATATGGTTTTTAAGTGATACTCCGCAACAACTTGAAATGATCTCCGGACGGTGTTATGAGTGTGAAGCTCGCCTCCCACTAGCAGCTACACGTTCTTTACCAGTACCTTTATGCTTGGCTGAGAGCTGAGTGTTGTCACGAGGTTGTGTAAAGTGTCAAATCCCAGTTTGATGTTGAAGCGCCTCTTCTGCTCGGCGGAGATGTGAGTTATCCTCCTGGTCTCCGTCTGCTAGAGACAGCACAGTTTAGGAACGAGCGCATCACATTGAGACTCAACCCCGCCGACTCAACACACGTTTCCCTTTTCAGCTATTTAATACTCACATAGGAGCTATCTAACATGTTGTGATATTTTTCAGATTTAAAGGTAAAGTAACTAACACAGTTTATACTACCTTATTTGATTCTATTTTTCCAAGTCCAGAGAAGGAGTGTGGGGACTCTGGGTTGGATGTTTTCTCTAGAGGGGTTGTTGGTGATGTTTGCCCTGGATGTCCCGAAAAATTGACTAAAGACAGAAAGAAAAAAAGTCACAAGTCACAAACGTACCAGTCACTTTATACCTACATCCTGTACTCCCTGTACTTCCCACAGGTTAATACTGGAATAATATGATCCTACTGAAATACGTGAATTACTTATATTACTACTGTTTATATTGGGATACTCTCCAATTCCAATTACTACTATGTGTGATGCTTGACCTACCATTACATCGTTGCACTATGTTGTTTTCTGCATGGTTTTGTTTTGTAATGTATCTTGTTTTTACTCGGTGTTTGGAAAGCGCCCTAACCCCAGGAAAAGGTTTCTCATTTCACTGTGCACTGTGCACTGTGTCAAGGTGGAATGACAATAAAACTGAATCACATTGAAATATAAAAACCTTACTTAATGATTCAAGAGGATCATATCAGCACCAGGTACACCAGGTTTTACACCACACTCGTTTTTGAAACAAGTTGGGCCTACCTGTCAAGCTGGTCTTCTCAGTGCCGTAGATCTGTACAGGAGATAGCTTCTCAGTCTTGGGGATGAGGAGGGTTGTGCTGGTGTGCATAGTGCCATGGGTGAGCAGGGTAGACACTGCCGAGCCTCTGGAGGTGCTGGCTTGGGACCCACCGTGACCCAGGGTGGGGCTCTGGCTGTGCAGAGGCCTCAACAGTGGGATCGCAGCAGGCCAACTAGGTCCATGCTGCAGTTGGGATGAAGCTCCTCCAACGTGCATGCTGCTGCTGCCTGACTGCTGAACAGCACACATTCTCCACTTAGTGTCACCGCCCCCTGGGAGCAATCATTTCCTCTTGAGAGGAAAGTTAAATACACCAACTAGGGTTTGGTGATAAAATATGGTTATGTAACTGTAACACTTGAAAATACATTAAGCTTTATGGTAGCGTTTTACAAGACCCCTCAGACAGGGTCAGGGACGTTAAAATCAGTTCCACTAGACGGTTATATATACTGAGCCAACTTTAGGACCGTTATGAACCTCCAATACACATACTGTATATTGGGTATTGTTGGAAAGATGTATTCCTTTAATTTGAGCGAACATGCATTTAAGTAAGTTGAACACCAGAGGTCCCTGGAGCACCCCGGATGACCCTGTCCTTATTCCCTGGCCTTTTAAAACCTTTTTCAATATTTAGCTATCATGCCTTTCATTAAAGGCTTATTATTAAACTTATGTGCTAAATGTATGTGTAGATACGTGATATTTGTGGAACATTTGGTTAAATACATAGCCAAAAGTTACATCGTTTTTTGGCTCCCACCATGAAATAAAAAGCAAAAATCTGAGTCTTAGGCTGCATTTAAGGCTGCATTAGGCAAGATTTGTATGTGTCACTACATCCGTCTTATCAGCCTAAATCCCCAAATGAGGCTGTGACAGAGAGCGCCCCGCCCCCTGAATTGAGACCTATAGATTTGTGATCTATAGAAGTGACAAATCTAAACGTAAGAGTGAAAACATTTTGCCTGAACAGCAGCGAGCCAGCGCCCCGTCCAGAGGAAGCTGGGCTCACCAACATTTGTCGAACTTTCACCACCATCACCAGCCACTAAGAAGAATTACGTCCAAGGAGCACGTACTTTACTGACATCACATGACGAGATTTCTGGGTACATGAAGTGGAATTCACAGCGCAGTTGTCAGTTGGAAATCAACAATGTTCTTGTGACACCAAAAAGGTCAGACTTACCGAGGAGATGGGAGATGATGACGTCTGGCCTTTGGATGCCGCCAAAGTAGTGTCAAATCCCAACGATGGCTTCCCTGCAAACACAGCAGACGATAACTAGCACATTTTGTCTGTCAGACACTGCTACTTAACGCAATGCACATTTTTCAGTTGGGTATGTTGGAGACAGAACAAGAGAGAGAATTTACTGACTTTCTTGGGTGCTGCAGGAGAGCAGTTTAGCCAGGCAGCTGGTGGGAGGAGGGCCAGATGGAGCCATGATGGGACCGACCGTCCTCATTCCTCCTGTCTTTTGCTTGTGCTTGCCCCTGACCCCCGCAACAGCCACCTGCTCCGGGACCGAGAAGCAGTGGGCCACGCTGACAGAGGGCAGGGCCGCATGCACCGGATCGGACACGGCAGGCAGGTAATTCAGAGAGTGGCAGGGAGTCTGGGGGTACATGTCCCCCGTGTGAGGGTAGCCTTGAGCCTGGTGCTCAGAGCCTAGGGCGCCCGCGGTGGAAGCTGTGTGAGTGATGACAGTGGAGGTCGCGACGTTGGCCGCCGTTGTGTAATAACCATACTTGTGGCACGGCGGCGGACATGAAAAAGGACTACTTAGAGAGACGGGTTGCTGTATGCCAGTAATCGCTCTGGAAACGGGTGGATCGGGGAACGATTGATGTCCATAGGGCATGGCCCCTGATATGATGCTGGAGGTATGGTATTCACCGCAGTCCTGGCCTGGCCTGGCCTGGTCTGGCCGGGCACTGGATGAAGACGGCTGAGACAAATTATCAGACGGGAGGTTGGGCTGGAAAAGAGAGATCCAATACATTATTGATTAAACATTCAACTAATATTAGCTGCTGCAGAAAAGCATCACAATATTTTTGCAACAGCACATCCCACAAGCCAGAGGACCAGCTGTCAATACGAGCTGTACCTGAGCCAGCTGGGTGTCGACGAGTAGCTGGGGAGCTGTTACCACGGGGGAGGAAACTGGGGCAAATTCTCCTCTAGACGAGCTCTCAAAATAGCCACAGTCAGCAAAACCAGTCTGCTCAGGGGGCTGGCCCCGGTAGTTCATGAAGATATCTGAGAAAAACAAACAGACATAAACATGCTGCTAGCGCTGACACAGATGGCAGGGTAGACACGTCGCTTCAGAAAATGGCACGATGTTTCAAGCTTAAAGGCATTGTGAACCATGAAAAAGACAAGTACGTAGAAGTTTAGGCACAATACAATCTGTCCATATTCATATTCCAACTTACTTCACGTGCAGAATTATGCTTCACCTCAGTCGGCACACTACCGCATCTATGTTGAATAGCATATGTCTGCATTGCCTTCAAAGCAGATGTAGTGCCATTATTTTATTGTGAAGGAACGACACCATGTAATCTACCATGAGCTGCAGAGGTATTTGGACTGTTTGATGTTTTGGCTTCATGTTCTTACTACATTAGATGTGAAATGTATTGAACTGCAGCCATTTGAGCATGCACTCCTTATGACTTCAGATGAATAAAGGCAAGAATCTGAGTAGAAAATGAGACACAGAAACACGCAGAGCACTTGAATATAAGATCGATGAGTCTAAGAATGATTATGGGTTGCAGACTTCATCTACAAACCCAAGTTACTATTTGTTGATTACGTATGAAAGATGATTACTTGACTGAATATAATGTTGATGTGCCCAAACACTTTTGGCACCCTACATGGGTTGACTACATACACAAAAACCTGTAGTTCTTTAACCACAGTTAAAGCTGTCAGCCTGCACTTTAATATCATAGTTTTATTTCATATTTCATATCCAAAAAAAATAAGAGCATGGAGCCAAAACATCAAACAATGTGTCACCGTCCAAATGGTTTTGGAGCTCCGTGGTTGGTGGTCATGCCAGGGCATTTATCAACTCCTGCCAGGTCACATGTTCCTGTCAGTTTAACCCAATCCCCCACACCCGATGTTATCACATTCAAGTTTTGAGCAACTGAGCAAACAGACAAAATCATTTTAAGTGAACCAGAAAAATTCCCCAAACCATTCAAACACACATCATTCAAAATCCAGCATCATACAAGTATTGTATATGCCCAACGCATAGTGTGACACAATCTGACAATACATACCAGTATGTCTGTGTTTTCATCTCAGTAAGGAGACAATACTGGCATGAAACTCTGCCTCAGACCAGATCATTTGTTTTTCCATTTAACGGGAGCGGAGAGGGAGACTTTGCATAAATCAAACACATGGCGGTGCCGTTCTGACAGACACCCACCAGCTCCCTGGACCTTGTGACCGAGAGAGAGAGGCAGACAGCTGATCTCTCAGGAACCTGCCAGTGCTGTGAGAACAAAGACTTGGCCAGACACACACAAGCACACACACAAGCACACACACTCATTACAAAGGCTGACTGTAGCCAGAGGGTCGCTGGCTTGCTACACTGAAACCAACAGGAGGGCAGAAATGACCACAGCCAATGTGCCCCTGAGCAAGGCACTAAAACCCTGGGCGCTGATTAGCAACTGGCATTGTGCTTTGTGTGTGTGTGAGACCAATGTGGGCTTATAAACTAACGTCCACAGTTTGTTGTGTTGAGTAGTGCAGTGCTGTGGCTCATAGGGAAGGTGCATGCTCACTTCCCGCCCTCAGCTCGGTGCCGCTGGCTAGCCGTTTGCATTGAACAGAGAAGCGGCAGGCCATGGGCGTAAACCTTCCCCCCCCCTGCCGCTAGACAGCCTCTCACCCAGACTCTTATTGAGTCTGCATGTATGTATGGCAGGTGATCCTCCAGCAGACACAAGCTGTGGGGAGCTAGCAGAACTCCAGCATCAGGAAAGCATCTATACAGTTTTCCAGTATTTTCCATCAGATTTCCTTTCGCTTTTCAAGTCATGTAACTGGCCCGGGAAAAAAATAATTCATTGAAATGCTGTTCATTCATTTTTTAACAAACACTTTATGCACACTCTTGTCTGCCACAGTAATATATGCTCTCTAATGCTCAGGATTTATTTATTACATCTCATTCTGTTCACTAGAACTTCCTCATGGTACACTGGACAAATACATTACTGGTCACTGACTTCACTTCATTGTACAGCTACAAGCATTTTGAATGCCACCCACACAAAGCTATAGAGTATTGAATGTTGAGGCCCTGGTCAGGTCTCAACACTGTGTTTCTGTGACTGATGTTAAAGAAAGTACTTCAGATGACATACAAAGTAAAGCTTCAAAGTAAAGCCACATCCAAATAAAGCCTCATCCCTTTATCTGTCCCGGCCTCATCAGTGGCTCCAGAGCCAAGGGTCTTGGTTAACCACATCCTCTTCCACTTCCTCATTCTCCTGGCTCAACCCTGCCTTTGACCCCCCACTGATCCCTGGGGACCCACTGACATACTGCAGACACAGCACCTACACGAAGGAGTGTCACCCAGGAGCAGCTCGACTCTTGACTCGACAGCTATCAACAAAACCAATTGCGTTCCTTAAAATAGTAAAGTAAACATCACGAAATTGCACTGCAAAATGTGCGTCTTAACAAGTCATTTAGTCTCATGTTCAGTCTTAAAAGATTTTTCTTAACGCAAAGTGATGAAATGATTCCACTTGATTCCACAATTCAGTTTCACTTGTTTCAGGGATTTTCTAGAAACAAGGCAGAATAAAGCACATCAAGAAAATGACATGATTCAAGTTGATTTGCACTGGAAACAAATGCTCTTATCACATGGGAAGATATTAAGATGGATATTCTTTTCAGTATGTGAATGGAAAATATATAGGGACAGGATTTTGAATTAGGGCTATAAGTCAGCATTTATCATTATCAGGCGTTTGTCATCTCAGACTTTCCCTCACCTATCAAATCAGGTTTCTCCACCAAAGCATGCAAGTACCACGCTTTCATTGTATAACTGAACCATGTTGCACAAAGGGGCTAAAAATAAACCCACATGTATACCCACTATAATCTAGATCAGTAGGAGACATGATTTGTTACATAACACAGCCATTCTGTGGCGGTGTGTGAAGATCCCGACTTGTGGGTCAGAGACAGACAGACAGTACCTGGTATATCCATGAAATCATCCAGGTTCGGCTGCAGCGGGGTCAGGCCTGGCTGGATCATATCAGCGTTGCTGGTGTATGCTGAGGAGGGAGAACACACAGTATTAGACATGAGAGAGAGAGAGAGAGAGAGAGAGAGAGAGAGAGATATGATGGGGGGCATCAACATGGATCTGTGTCTGTCTGATTCTGTGTGGTTAAGTGAAAGCTCATCTGTCAGCAGGTGAATTTCCTTTCCTGACTTGTTGACCCAACGTGACGATCTACTGCACCGGGTTGGCAAATTGCGGCAGTGGCCCAAACCATTCTGTATTCACTAAGGAGCCATAAGGTAAGGTGTGTAATCGCTACTCTAAATAACACCATCTCACCAATGTGCATCGAAGTGATCACTGTGTCTGTCCTCTAGGCTGCTATCCATTACAGATTGTGTGTGTTGTGATTGGTTGTGTGTCCTATGACTTTCATGGAAAAGCACTTTTAAAATGAAGTGTTCAGAAAGTTGTACTAACTTTTACAGTTTGGATTCCAATCAGTGAAGCACAGATTGTTGCATATTACCATCTTTGTATTAGCGAGGCATAAATGGACAAACACGTGTCAATAAATGATCCCCACCGCCCTCAAAAACTGAGGTGATATACAATAAGCACACAAACGACGGTGATATGATCTGTGACAGTGAAGTGAAAAGTGTCCAAAGGTTTTACTTAAAACTAAGATACATTGCTGCCCCCCTGTCGCGTCGTGAGTGCTGACTACTCACTGTTGTGTCGGTCGCTGGCCCAGGGGCACTGCTTCTGGGTCATGGTGAACAGGGTGTCGGAGATGTCGGACAGGAAGCAGTCCAGGTCAAACATGTGGACCTCCTCTGGCGCGGCCTCGGGCTCCTGGTACATCTGACTGGACCATTTCTCCAGCTCGGCCCGACAGATCTGACCCTGGACCGCAAGAGCCGGGAGGGGGGGGGGGATCAAGGACCGTCTTATATTAAGCGACACACCAGATCAATCCCTGATCCTACCAGTAGAGGGCCTTGCTACAAAAAAAGGAGCGCTAGATCACAGGGGATGAAAAAGGCCCCAAGAGCACAGCGATGCAGTGATGTGATTTGATTCTCCCCACCTATCCACGTCCAGCATTTTGCTCTGCTCTTTTCTCTCCGTCTGAAATTGCAAACCTGCATGTTGACGTCTGGGTAGTTTGGATACGAAAAAGCAAGGCCCTGTTATCTTTATGCACTTGCACCACTGGAGTTTGACAAGTCTAGCACTGAGAAATTGAGATACCAGTGTTCAATAAGGAGATATTAGTCACTTCCTAAATTATTTGAACCGCAATAACCCTACCAGCTCACCAGAAAACAAATATCGAAACAAGCAGGGAAACAATACATTTCGATCTTTACGTACACACCTACACAAAAGCAAAACGCATCACAGTTGGATTTCCTCCGTTCCTCTAATTCCTAGAAAACCACTTTCACAGCACATAGCGTCCAGCTCTGTCCCCCCCCCCCCCCACCCCCTGCAAAAAAAACAAGCAAAACACTCACAGCAAATGTAGATCCAGACCCAGTTTTTTTTCTATCCGTGTTCGAGATGCTCTGAGTCACCTCATCCCCTTGTCTTAAGAGCCACTTCTAAGTAAGAGGCCACATTTATAAGGAAGCCCCAAACCGAGCCCGGAAGCTGTTACGCCTAAGCTCACGACAACGCCCCTCGTAATTTATTTATTTATCTCTGAGGGAGAATATAATATAGGTGTGCGTACGAGTAGAAATGAAGTAAGATTTGTTTTCTCTGTGTGTGTGTGTGTGTGTGTGTGTGTGAAGTACATAATGAAAAAGCAGTTTTGCCATATTGTTCAAAAACACTAGCCCCCCGACAGGTTGTCATTATGTTGGCTTTGTTCATTTCTTTATTTTTGATGTCTCACCATTTCAATAAGAGCGGCAGCCTTTTGTCCCTGACCTAATTCTGGCAGTCACACTCACGTGCAGACAAACCGAAAGACCTGAGCCCACTACCAACACACACACACACACACACACACACACACACACACACTGATTCTCAGTGTTAAAGAGCTTTATCAAACTCAGCTAAATGTAAAAGTTCCAGCTCATTTTTCTCATTACAGTCGTCACTTTTATCCAAGTTGATCTAATCACATTTAATCAGAGTTGCGTTGCTGCGATGAGGTGCTGCATTACATTCAATTTGTGGTTAATTCATCTCTCTCTCTCATTTAATGTAAAAATCTTCTAAGTTGTTCTATTTCTAGTTCTAGTTCAGTGCTGCAAGATAGAAGACATTGCAGGAGGAATAATTGTCCCTGTATAGACACTTCATAGGGTCGACCTTCTACTCTCACTCATGACTTGTTCTGTATTGCTTCAAGTCAGTATCTATCAATCCCTGTCCACATAGGAAACGTCATGTGGCTTCACATTAAAGTCATTGTGTAATAGTGCCTCCTGTTGAAACATGTCTTTGTTTATGTTTTGATATGAGGACTGCCAGTATGTGTTTTCAGTCTGTAAAAGATTTGTTCACAGTCGTAATGTTTGTATACGCTTGGACCAAACTGACCTTTATTTTGAAATACAGGTCAGGGGTTGTGAAAGATTTTCTACACGCAAATCAAACAGTTAAAGAGTTTTACGGGACTGTGGCTTAAATCTATCTAGCCAAATGAATTCTGGATTGGGGTTTAGAACATAAACACTAACATTACAGGAAAGACCCCTTTCAGTTTTACAGGTCATTCTCCTGACTGTGACAGAGAAAGGCAAGAAAATACTGTGACTGAGGTTTTGGAAACGTGGAGCGTTCCCTTTTGCACCCTGCTCAGGTAACTAGCTGTGGACATGCATGCTTTGTTTATGAGCGCGCTAGACAGGAAGTCAAAGGTTATCTCTTTGGTGGTCTCAGTTATGACTTCAAGTAAAACACGGTAAATCTAAGACGGGTTAAAGCCGAGGGCCGAGAGTCAGTGAAATCACCTGCTGTAGTGATTGGTTGGGGTGAAAACCTGCAGACTTGCGGCCCTCTATGGCACATGGTTGCCCCCCCCCGGATTAAAAGGAAAATGAATCATGATTTGAGAGAGGGAACAGGGAGTGGGATAGGAGAGTTGCGGACAGGACACTGCGGGGTTGAGAGGACACGTGTCACGGGCTCATACGAACACCGTCATGAATGGGCATCCCCAGGGACCCTCCCTTCTCCTCCCGATCAGCGTCACTGTCAAACTCACGGCGCCCGGTGCTGCGCGACTTTACAAAGCGCCGCTGGAAATAGGTCAGATTTGATTAAATGACATTAAATTCTGAAGCCATTTCACTTGAATGAAGATAAAGCCCGAGCAGAAATTTGAGTGTGTCAATTGCCTACAAATGTCACCCTGTGACGCAAGTTGTTTTGCACGTTTTTTATTTCTCCTTTTTTTTTGTTCATCCTCTCTGCTCTGTGGCTAACCGAGGCAGGCTAACTGAGGCTGCTATAAATAGACGCCTGGAGGACTTTGATGATCAAATGGTGAGCTCGAACCACCGTCAAAGGTAATCAATGCTAGCGGGTCACCAATACACACACAAAAGAGAGACTGACTCAGCCATCTTCAGCCTGCAGAGGTCAATAAACGATGTCTGCCTGCACTAGTATGTTTTCAAAAGCATACTGTGCTATTGAAAGGAGAATAGAAAATCGAATCAGCAAACAACAGTGAAACAGGACTTGGGAGAATCTTCCTCTTACCTGCTGCAGCATCGACAAGAGGTCGCCTTTATTTTTCTGAAGCTGCAAAGAAACAGAAGGAATATGGTATATTATTAGGAACAGAAATAGAAACGTGAAAGGTTTACAGGAGATGTTATGTCCTCTAGATCATATGGGCTTCAACAGGAGAAATATGGACTGTGTGACAGATGTGTACTCACCCTCTTCTTGTAGTAAATCCTCCACTTGTGATATTCTTTGATCACCACCTCAATCCTGCGCTTCCAGTAGCTGCCCTCTAATACAATAGCCTTTTGACATGAAGCAGAAATACCAAGCGTAAGCCTTTCTTCTCATCTGAACTCCAGACATGCAAACTGATGGTGACTGGTTTGCAAGAGGTATAAAATAAACAAAACAATGTAAAAATAATATTAGATTAATTGTCATTTAAGAGCATTTTTGCTGTGCAGATTCAGTTTTGGCCTTCTAAATGCAGCCAGGTATTTCAGCCCGGAGAGCCCAGGTCATTTGGCTTTCCAAGATTTTGAACGAGGTTGAACTATATTGGTCTGATGCAATTTAAAGTACATTTCCTCGGGTCAAAGGTCACTCACTTCAGGCTTGCGATGTGCCTCTGCCTCAGAGCCCTCCAGTGGCGTGACAAACCCACACACTAGGTTCTTTCTCTTCTCCACATCTGAAACCCAAAAAACACAGCAACACCCTCTGCTGATTTTATCAAGGGAATTGTGCACGATTCTGTCATCCTTTTTTGGGGCTAAAACATCATGGTGCAGATGACTACTGGCAAACTCTCATGACAGTTCAGTTATTTCAACAAACCTTTCCAGTAATAAAACTCATCAGTGTTTGCTAGGCAGCTAGGAAAAGTGCAATCCAATTAAACTTATCTTTGGCAAGAGCAACTCAATTGACTTCCCTTTATTATCTAACTGTAGAGAGGAGTGGTGGACTCACACTGGATGAACCAAGCCCTCCAGATGGCATTGTTCAGACGGATCTTATCCCTCCACAGCAACCGCAGACCTTTGAAAGACTTCCACTTGGGGGAGACTATCTTACCACTGAAAAAATGATGCAGTTAACAAATTAATAATAGCTTGTCATCTTGTCTGGAAATTCATTTGTTGATTACGATACATGGGTAATGTCTGAAACACTGCTTCCTTTCGCAGGAAACAATCTGATCTCAACAAACAACAAATGAGGAAAAACGAGGGCCATGTATTAAATTACCAGATGCTCTTTGTAGGAAAACAAAAATATATAACGGACTAAGTGGAAACAATGCAGAATATGAAGCTGCTTCACCCATACTGACACCCTGTCCTGATTTGGACTAATGGTGCCCCATCAGCTTATTCACCGGTGCACTGCCGAGCTGTTTTTCGCTGCTCTGCTTCTCCGGCGTCCCTCGGCTCGCAGAGCGGTGAGAAAAAAAGGCCCCCCCCTAACGCTCGGTGCTCAGGGAGTTGCTAGGAGGCCAGGTGAATCATTTTCAAGATGCTTTTAATGGAGTGACCTTAATGCATGTCACACACTCTGCAAAGTAGCAGAGACAGCAAATTACCACAGCAAAAACCTGATGGACCAATTAACACCTGTCTGCTGAGTGACAAATATTATGCAGGTAAGACATTGTTGAACTAATAGGCATCTGCTGCACATATTGCATATACACTCTTTTTTTAGGTGCCATGTTTAACACACAAGTTAAAAAAAAAAAGATATTTAAACACTACAGATGGGCGATGGATTGTTGTTGTTCTCCTGGTGCAACACTTCTACTTTCATTTATTGTGCAACTGTCATTAAACTATAAAAAAAATTATATGTGGCACACGATATGATTGGCACACATGGACTGGTAGGGAGAAATTTCCTCTTTGTGCCAAAGGTTGAGGACAACCATTGTGAACACATTGTGCAACATTGAAGCTATATTTTTCTCAGTCACACTTGTCCGAAGAGATAGAAAGTCCTGATAGAGCAAAACGTTTTCTGTTCAAGGATTTTGCTGAACATCTGTCAGGTTTTTTTTTTTTATCAGGACACAGAAAAAGCCAAGGACACACAGGTGTTCGCCCAGAGCTAACTTGTGTTAATTTGACCTGAAACTTGAACATAGCAGACAGCAGATCTACGCAAAAGAAGAATCACATGCAGAAAGGGTGTCTGAACATAACATAACATAACATTTGCGTTGCTATAAAGTCAAAACAGTCAGTCTAACTTTTTAAACAGCCAGGGGACTCTGTCTCTATCCTTTCCCTCAGTTACACTGTAATCCCAATGCTGCCAACTAGAACCAAAGTCCAGTTTTCTGTGAAGATTTTCCAAACTGTTGCACAAGAGACAAAAAAAAAATCCCTCTATCTACACACACCCACAAACAGCAAAATGTGTGCAATAGGTTTAGGTGGAGACTTCTTTACCACAATATTCTAGGCAGTTACGTCTATGTTGTGAATGTTTGTGAAGTTTGACCTCCCCCTTAAAAGACCCTAACTACTTGGCATGGTGTATACAATGACTTCACCTCACCAAGATTGATGTCAGCCCTAAAAAGGTGGGGAAGCTATTCATCACAGGTGAATAAACTCAGTTGAGGCAGGTAAAAGTACTATGAGATTATGTACTTACTATGTTGTACACTACAACATTCACATCAGCCCTAAATAACATGGTAAACAAGTGGGTAAACAAGGTGGAGGTGGGTTTATCCTCCACTGCTACCGACCCACCTGTAGGCCAGGGACATGCACTCAAACAACCGGGTCAGGGTAGGGTCGATGCTCAGGCTCCCAGAACTGAACGGGCCGTATCTGTACGTCTGGCACCACGTCCGGTTCACCGTGTCAAAGTCATATCCCGGCGCCGCTCCGCTTTTCCTCCTGCGCGGCGCGGAGTCGCTGTGGGGCGACGAGACCATGAAGTGTCCGCTGTGGATGACCTGGGTGCGGAGCAGGGCGCACGCGGACGCCCCGCTGCCGACTACCGGCGCGCGTTCCTCCTCCGGGTTCGAGTCGGAGTCCGAGGAGTCCGGGAGCTGGCTCTGTCCCGCCGAGCACACTTTCCCTCTGCCTGCCATGGCCCGTTGTCACTGCTGACTATCCGCCACACAATGAACTTTGCCTCTCCCCTGTTTTGTCTTTATTTTTTTTTAAGTTCCAGTCCAGATCAGACCTCGAGGCGACCTGCCGGGGCTCTCAAACCCATGCCGCCAAATCCACGCAGCCGAAGTGCCGCTTGGCAGGAGCACTGAGGCCCCTCATCTGTCAGCTGAGAGCCAACCAACTACGTACCTGCCTTATCTTCAACACCAGAGCTCTGGGCAGGGATATGAGTGTGTGTGGACTGTTGTGTAAGAGGATAGGCGATCATTATGTCAGCTTAAAGTCCTTAAGGGGACCTATTAGGGACGGTGATTATTAATAACTCTAACGGAAAATTACTATGATCTGTGATACTCCACAGTGAGTTTATACTGATCTATCGTCACCATAATATTTCTAGTGTCAGTTTTTATATTTGTATGGCCATAGTTCCTGCTAACATGTATTACAGGATTATGCGACCTACAGTAATTGATCACCAAGCCATACAGGCATTAACTACAGGGTATATACAATATCCCATGTTTCATTAGACGTATTTTTTTATTTTCTAATCTGGGTTCATTTAAAATCTGCTAGTGAGACTAAACTAGAATAACAGGCTCCCAGCTGTCTTCTAACTATTCCTAACAACTGAAATTCCTTTGTGCTAATAAACTTTTTACAAAGTTGCAGCTGGAAGATGACCAAGCTGTGGAGGTATGAGTAAATCAGAAACACGCTTGGTGAATTGTACAGCGTTTCAGTGTTAGTCTGCCCACAAACAGTTCTGATTAACTGATGCTAAAATATTAGAAGACATCCAATGAGCCATTAGTATGAAACAATTTTATTAGACACTGACTGACTTCACTGAGCAATTAAAGATGAATACCACTCATGTGTTCATGTGTTATTCCTATGGTCTAGCCGAGTCAATCAATATTTGTGAACATGAACTCACATGCCAATCCAGAAACCATAGAAGACTCAAACCAGTGTATTTATCAAGCTGCTACACATTCAAGACCAATTAAACTTTTCCATTTGACCTCTCAACATCATAATATTAAGGCTAAATTCTCAATTTTCTGGCTTCGGGAGAGTTGTTCAAGTTCAAGCATTGACTGGACTGTCCTAGAGCATTGCAGTAATACAGGAACTCTTTAACTGGGTCCCTGTAGAGAATGGTTTCAGCACATGCTGTCATGAACTGAATTATACATGGCCTTCATATATTAACCTAATTTAAGTTACAGAAAAATAAAGACATTTCAACAAAGAGAATACATTTGCAGCCAAGTATTAACATGAGAACTGCTGGCCAATAGGTCTATGATCACAGACGATACAAATAAGTCACAGTCCGTCTCTGAAGAGTGCCAAATGTAGATCATTCAATAAGTGCCTTAACATTTTCTCTTTTACTGCATCATATCTCAAATGTAGCCAGGATGCGTATTGAAGAAAGGTGAAGTCTAACTTGAATCTCCTCTATACATTAGTTGCATTTGACAAAGCCACTGAGGTCTTCCAGGAACTTGATGTACTCCTGATGCTCCATGGCGGTGCTCAGCTCGGTCAGTTCATCAGCAAAGGTGTTGTCGACCCCCCGGTCAGCCAGGAAGTCCATTAGGTGGTCGTACAGGGCCTGAAACACAAGGTTCAATGATTGGTCATTTTTACCTCAGGACCACAGGATTTTATCAATCACTTTCTTCGGCTACCACAGTAAAAAAAGTCTAGCTGAAATTTCATACTGTATTTTGAGTTAACTCTGACATCCTGCGGTCATTTGTATCCTGTCCGGATCGACGTCTGTAGGTGAGATAAACCTTTAATCATCCCTGTGGGGACATTTGGTCGTTGCAGCTCCAAAAGTAATTCATCAGGGAAAAAAGAATAGAATAGCACACAAATAGAATCTAAAAAAAGCAAAGAAAGGAAGAGATAGTGCTTTGAAGCACAGTTTGGTGCCAAGAAAAGTAGAGAAAAGAGTGAAAAGAGTGCAGGAGTTGGATGAAGAAGAGAGGGTCCCTGGATTACCACTGTCCCCCAGCCACATACTTTACCTCCCGGATGACTAACTGAAATGACTGATGCGCATGGACAGAATCCCATTACCGACCCCTCCTGGTTATACCAATAAAGGGCTTAAAAGATGCAAAGAAGATGCAATATAAGGTCAAAGCCTTAACGCTACAGCTGCCAAAGCAGCTGGAGTTTTGTGGGAACAGTCAGTAAACAAATGTATCTGAGTAGCCAAGCAGTAATGTGAAGGATCAACTGTCAGCAAACACGTTATATACAGTGGAGTCCACTACCAAGAACCTTTTGTTTTCATCATTTATCAACATTTTTTACTCAGTTGACAGTTCTTCAATACATTATTTAGAACTGTACAGAACAAGTACTAAAAACTAAATACTAAAAAAACAACTTATAGGGTTGTAGGTGTGCAGCAGGTGTTTCTGCTTGAAGTCTTACCCAGTCCAGAGAGTCTGTGTTGAGTGTGTAGCTGGTCTCCTTCCACTCTGAATCACCCTCAGGCTGGAAACTGACCTCGCGAATGGCAAAGACGTCGCTTTCCTCCTCTCCTTCACCATGGCTCATCTAGAAAACCCAAATCGAGCATTTCTGGTTTGTTCATTTCACTGGCATGTTCATTTCTGAACAAATCAGTGGGGTCAGCGCTTACCTCATCTTCAGGATAATGGCAGTCGAACACCAAGGAATGTTTTGCAGCCTGTTTCGTTACGTCAACGACAAAATTGGGTGTCGACATAATTTCTGGCTGTAGAGAGACAAAACATCACAAATCTGATTCAACAAATGATTAAAACAATACACATACAAACTCAACTGCAGAACATCATTGCTACTTTCTATCAACAGCTTTCATCATTTCATTTTCTGTTGCTTTTAAACTTTCCTGTTCACTGAATAGAACTGAACATTTTATAGCCATTTCAAAAACTTGTAAACTTCCAAATTCCCCTCACTTCCATTAGGCTACATTTTGGTAACCGATTGTAACTGAGGAACACATTTTCAACAAAACTGTCTGTGGATCTTTGCAGTAAACAAAGTTCAAGTGTAGGACGTTTAAAATGGTCTCAATATCAAAAGGTGATTTGAAGCATATTTCACATTTATAGAACAGTTTCACTTTTTAAAATGTGTCTTGTTATAGGACATTTGTGTGGATTGCAACTGTTTCCAGCCGGTTGCTCTGAATGACCATGTAACACTTTAGAGCGTCAAGTGTTTTGATTTTTGTACAGCTCACCAAAAACTTGTGTAGGCCTTTATAGTAGAGATTAAGACTTTTAGATAACATAACGAGTTTGACAATGACAATGACCCATCTGCTCCCCCGTTTACATTTGTGTTATACCATCAAGTGACTGACAAGTGCACTGGGGCTCACCTCTTCTTCTGCTGGCTTCTGCTGTCCTTGATCAGCCTCCTCCTCGAAGCTCGGAGGAATGCTGTTATTGATGTTGAATGTGACAGTGACTCTGTAAAAAGAAGATTGGTATCAAACATTTATTCAGTGTCATGAAGTCATTTAAGTCTAGCCTCACCAACTGCTGTGTCCTTACTTTTCTCCAGAAACACTCCTGGTGAGTTTGGCCTCTGTGCCACTCATCTCCAGTTCCCATCCTCCAGACATCTTAGGAAGTGTTTTGCTTTTCTGGATCTTCTTCTCCTCTTTGATTTCATCGTGAAGGAAGTCACCAAATGCTTTGTCACCTGTTTAGGAGATGAAACTGGTTAGCGGCTATGTGAAGAATCTTCCAAGAATTCAGTCATCATCCTGCAGTGATTCCAATTTCAGTTTCATTAAGGTCATTACCGCTGCCTTTAGCCATTGGCTTCTACTTGCTGCCCATAGAAAGCTTTGAAGGCAAACCTCTCCCCCATGTGACCACCTGTCTCTCTGCAGAACAGCATTTCAAGCGTACATTCACAGGTGTCTTTGCTGCTCTCCCGCTTCATGGAGGTGTCGCTGTCTGTTCCCATCTGCCACTATACCCCTTTGACTTTGACGGTTAATTCCACAACTTTTCTTTGTGGTGATGTCGTCTGTGAATGGACTTGCCAGTGTTTCATCATTAGACATTAGTTCGCTATTGTCACAATCCCTTGCCATCACATCCACACAATGTAGAGCCTTTTATTAACCTCCTTTAACCGTTTTAAAGACATCTTAAGAAGGGAGTCCTAACTCAGTTGGGTTGCATGATATTCACAAAACATGATGCAATCTTTTGCTGAACTGTGCAATAAATGTGGGCACAGGCTGTACTCCACTAAATTCATTTTTTTTGCAATGACAAAAAAAATGTATGAAACATCGAGTTGGCAAAAAATACGATATGCTGACGTTTAGGATTAACTTAGTTTGGTTAAAGATTGTATCCTACACATAATTAGATGTGTTGGCCGGGGGTTTACCACAGCTTCAGGGTGAGTTGTGTGGAAGGCCGTTTTTAACATCTCTCCCTCGAATAAATGGAGGCTCTTGCAATTGCTGTAGTCAATTTTGTTTTCTCTATTTATCCCTTTTATTGTGTAGCCCTATGACCCGCTGCCGTTGTGAGACTGGAATTTTAAAAGAGCAGACCTTGAATCAGTTTCAACTTGAATGGCAGAACTGGAACAAAGCTGCCCGTCATAGGTGAAACACCACCTCTGCTCACCAGACAAATTTAAAGAAATGAGTAGTTTTCAATGCTCTGTCTCTCAAGCTCTGCTCCATCCTCCATTAGCACAGAACACAGACAAGCCCACCCTGCTTAAATTCTGGACATATTTGTATTATATAACCTCTAGTGATATTCTTGTAATATTAGGCACAAAATAACTGTGCAATAAAGGAACTAGTGGTTTCCAGAATCACAAAATAAAAGCATATATTAAGATAATGACCAATTGGCATAGTGGATTCAAGGCATAAACCAATTCAGAGGCTGACATTTTGAGAAATGATGGCTATGAATGCAGTGCCCATCAGTCTATTGCAATCTCTGATCCATGGCAGTGCTTCTTGTCTCAACCACACTTACAGATGATAGAACATGATTTCAGAAAGTTTGTGAATTGCTAGGCTCCATTCTTCGGCATACATCCAATACACCAAACAGCACTTATTTAAACACTGGTCGCTAACGTTACCACCCACAGTGTCAACCAATTCCAGGTCCTCGTTTTATTGAAATGAACTGCTGCTTGATCGATCAGATGTCTGCTGATTGGAGACTGGCTCCTAACAATTGTTACAAGGTTTTATGTTATTCTACAAGTCACGTGCCTCTGCCGATGAGCAAAACGACATTAAATTGCCAGATTATTGAAGGTCATTTGACCTGACTTGCCATCCGAACAAGTTACAAATCGAGGCTAGCTAACAACATGTAATAACGCAGGATACACAGTTAGCTAGCTTCACTTACTACAGCATGTCTATTGAACGTTACCTTCTGTGTGCAGCCCCCCACAGCTACATGACACCGACGGACTCAATACTTTTGAACTGAATAGCTTTGGCCTATATCCCGAAGAGGCTCCGTTATTATTCATCATCCAGAGAGACCGGGTGAAGGGCCGAGTTGTTGCCGAGCTTTGGGAGCACAGCGTCGGGCTGGTGAGTGGCAGAGCTCGGGCTGAGGACGTTGTGACTGTAGAGAGGCGAACAGCGGCTCCCACCGCACGCGCAACTGACTTAAGCATTATAAAGATATTAAGACGTGTAACTATAACATCAACTGGTATAACACCACCAGACGACCGGCTGGTTCTCTGTCACTGGAGCTGCTTGCTGGAGGATTACAGAAAACACGTGTGTAAGGACACATTGACCTCTCCTCACTATGACCCTTGAACCGGAAATGGTATTTGGCGAAGTTAGTTATATTATAAAATTATCTGTGACTTCAAAATATCGCCACAAAATGTGTATTTTTTTTTAGTTGTGTCTAAAATACAAGTAATTTATTATTCTAAAATATATGAGTGTACTACACGACATAGTCATAGCCAATAGTAGAGCGCCCCGTGTGGCCGAATTCAGTAACTCGAACACAGTTGCAGGCCGACGGGACTTTTAATCCCTCCGCCATGACTGGAAGGTGTAACATTGAAACGTGCAGAAGTGGTCTCGTCAGTTTGGTACTCTGTTTTTTGCAGCGTTTTCATATTGACTTTTGAAAGACTTTTTTGTTTGTTGTAATACTTTGTAGAGTTTGGTGCGTCTCTCATTTGTTTGGTGTGCAAAGTAATAAAACAAGAAAATTAATCCATCAACTCTGTTTAATAGATGGCTGACATTCAGTGAAGGGCTGCTGGGTATTGCTTGCCTCACAGGCATGCCCAGATTATCCCACCAACGACCCCAATGCAAACAGGTTGTGTGATCATTGCTTCAAACATATAGATAGTGCATCGGCCAAAGGATACTAAAATCACTCAAGGTATAATTATTGAAGATGGCCAAAATACGCAACTATAGGCTTGTGGGCCGCAAACGAAATAGACTTGTTCAGGGAGGGGAGACGCGCTGGTAAAGTTAAATGTAAGAACCGAAGAGCAGTTACTTTGTCCAAGATTTACGCCTGTGGTATCGGAATGCTGCAAGCAATTAGGCACATTGTACATTTCATACACGTGAATTGGGGCCATGACAGAGAACAGTCGCGCACACGGGTAGGGACTCGCACCATTGGGGCGGAGCAATTGTGCATATTTATGCTATGCGACACCAAACGCATCTCTTGAGCCCACGGGGTTACTGATACTAGCGCGCTGACTCTAAGAGTTGGAGCGTACGGAGATGGATCACAGACAATGGAGGTGTCCTGGAGATGTGTTTCAGATGAACAGTTAGTTTGAGTTAGAGTCATTTGAACACGATACACTAGGCCAGTGTCCATGAACTGGCGGAAATAAGTTAAATGTAAGAGAGATGTGGCATTCACGCCAGTCGGCAGGTAGTTTCTATTTAGCTGAGTTATCACATATGTCACTATGTGTCGGCGCGGTTCAGTCTGGTCGTAAATAACAGAGGTGGGGGTGTAACAGTCTGCATCTGTATCGGGAATAGTTGACACTAGTCCGCTCCAATTTAGTTGTTGCCAATCAGCGTAGGTGAACGGAATTGGTTTCACCATAGGTGCATGAGTGGATGGCGGCATATGTTGGCAAACCCAACATTATTACATTACATTACAGTCATTTAGCAGACGCTTTTATCCAAAGCGACTTACAATAAGTGCATTCAACATAGGTAGGCAAGAAAACTACTAGTCACCAGAAATCGTAAGTGCATTTCCTTCCTAAACAAGCAACTAAGAGCATAACTAGTGTTAAGGTAAGAGTGCAATAAGTTAGCAACCTACTTTATCTTAAACAAATGAGACAAATAAGAGAATCAAATAAACAAGAGCTAAGACAAATAAGTGAACCAAATAAGCAAGAGCCAATAAACAAGAGCTCAGACACATAATTGACGACAAATAGGCAAGGCTAAGAGGAAGGGTCAGGGTAGTGTTTCCTGAAGAGGTGGGTTTTCAGCCTGCGGCGAAAGATGGGCAGCGACTCTGCTGTCCTGACATCAGTGGGGAGTTCATTCCACCACTGCGGGGCCAGGACAGAGAAGAGCCGTGACCGTGTAGATCGGCCGCAGGGCCCTCTGAGCGACGGGGCAACCAGTCGCCTCGAGGCAGCAGAGCGAAGTGGTCGGGCGGGGGTGTAAGGCTTGACCATAGCCTGGAGGTAAGAAGGAGCTGTGCATGAATTTAGCTTCTGATTTTGCGCGTAGTCATACATTATTTGTAAGGCCAAGTTACTCACCCCATGAGTTGATCGCTGAACACGGAGTATAGCACCTGATTTAGGTGGCGACGACTGGGGATTCTTTTGCATGTAGAAACTACATGGTTTGGCACCTAAGGGAAAGTAATCTGGTGGATGCTTATTACAGTCAGGATTTGTCTCAAGCGGTGATTTGGTGAAACATCAGTAACTCGGAGCGAACAGATCAGTGGCATAGTGCTCTTTAATTGAAATCTCCTGGTGTGTGTCATTCCGACCTTTGAATTGTATACGTTTCTGGTTAAGTAATGATGACCACATCCATATACCTGCTGGTTCTATGGGATTATAAACCCATTTAGGACTGCCTAATATCTTGCAATCATCAATGTTACATCTGTCAATAGGACAAAACATGGTTATGTGTGTGGTGTATCTTCGTTGGCGGCGTCGAACATGCCGCGATGAGTCCTCGTCAGGAGCGTTGATCTCGTCCCTCGGTGGTGCCGTTGGCTGGGCACTGACATCTGTGTGTGTGCAATTATCAGTGTAAGTGTGTGCAGAGACAGTAAGTGAGCGTGTGTGCTCGTTGATGCGGCTGTTGTTTACGACTGCTCCTCCCTCTACAGCCCAGATGACGAGGGCTGTGCCGATCATGAAGAGGGAGGCGATGATGATGATGCCTTTGAGGATGTCCTTGCACCCGTGTCGGTTGGCGCGCCCCCGTCGTGGGGCGCTAGTCGGCATCTGGTTGCATGGATCCATTCGGAGTTTCCTTTGACCTTTACTGCAGTTCTGGTTGTCAGCAACACCTGGAACGGGCCTTTCCACCTAGGAGAGAGAGAAACCTTTTCTAGTGATTTTATCAACACAAAATCTCCTGGTTTAAACTCATGGGTGGGGTCAGAACCGGGAACTGGTAGGCTACTGGCTACTCTGAGGTGGTTTTCTCTTAAAGTATGGCCTAAACCCAGTACAAAGTCTGTGAGGTGCTCACTAGTCCAAATTAGAGTAGCTCTGTGTGGTGGTAATGGCGGGCTGGCTCCTGTGGACATTGGTCTGCCCATTAGCACCTCATGTGGGCTGAGACCTGTTGTTCTGTTTGGGGACGATCTGATTGCATAAAGCACCAGAGGAAGAGCCTCTGGCCATTTCAGCCCTGTCTGTTGGACTGTCTTGGTCAGTTTTTCTTTGATTGTTCCATTCATCCTTTCAACCTGACCTGAACTTTGGGGATGGTAGGGCACGTGTAGTTTCCAGTCTAATCCTAAGACTTTACACATACTCTGAGTGACTTTTGAGGTGAAGGATGTACCTCTGTCACTGTTGATCCCCTGTGGGATTCCAAACCTTGGAATCACTTCTTTTAGAAGGCACTTAACCACTGTGTTAGCGTCTTCTTTTCGTGTGGGAAATGCTTCAACCCACTTGGAGAACATATCTACAATTACCAGTAGGTGTTTGAATCCCTGGCAAGGTGGCATATGTACAAAATCTATCTGCATATTTACAAAGGGACCTGATGGAACGGGTAAATGGTCATGTTGGATGCCTGTTCGTCCTTTGTTGTTTTGCGCGCAAATGAGACATGTTTTGACAAGCGACTCTGCTGCGGCTGTGATTCCAGGGGCAAACCATTGTGTTCTTATCATATGGGTTATCCGCCCTTTTCCTACATGTGCAGGACCGTGCGCGGCACGTGCCAACACATGGAGGAGAGATTTAGGACAAACCGGTCTCGTTCCATCAGGGTGGAGCCACGAGCCTGACTCCGATTTTAAACAGCCTTTGCGTGACCACAAAGCCTTCTCATTGGGCTCAGCGCAATCTTGAAGGACTGCGACATCATTAAGAGAAGAATGTGGCTGCGTGGCAAGAGGCTGTTTCGCGAGGCCCTGGAGGACCATTGAGGAAGAGGTAAGTGCAGCTTGTTTGGCAGCGGTGTCTGCCATTGCATTACCTTTTGACACGGGATCAGTAGCACCAGTGTGAGCTGCACATTTGACAATGGCCAACTCAGAAGGGAGTAGAATAGCCTCAAGAAGATTGTTTATGAGGGAGTAGAATAGCCTCAAGAAGATTGTTTATGAGCAAGTGATGTTGTATGGGTTTACCAGAGTATATGTGAATGCAAATAGGTATCTACTGTCTTCATCCAACGGGATGGAAAAGAATGCAGCACACAGATCAACAACAATGTAATGCGTGGAGTCTGCAGGCAAACTAGCTAGAATAGAAGTGGTATCTGCCACAAGAGGGGTCATAGGGACCACAATGTCATTCACTGCCCTCAGATCCTGAACAAAGCGCCATTCATCTGCACGACCTGGTTTAGGGACTGGGAGAATACGAGTGTTGCATGGGCTATTGGTTTCAACCAGAACTCCTTGTTTCAGCAATGACTCAATGACAGGTTTGATACCTGCAATGGCAGCGGCAGATAATGAATATTGCCGAATGCATGGAAGCGCTGCTGACTTTGAAGTGTCACCACGTGTGGTGGTGCTGAGGCAACAAAACCTACATGATTTTTGTGAAGCGCCCACAACTTGGGAGGAACCTTTGACAAGGCAAGAGGGGGTGAGGAATGGGGAATGGGGGAGGGGGTTTGGAAGGAAAAATAAGTTGGAATGGGAGGAAGTGTAGGAAGGGTTAACTTGAAACAGTCGCCGGGTAATAACCCAAGGATGCCCCAAGGGGTCGATATCTCTTGAAGAGGAGTCAGCTGTGAAAGTGCAACACACATGGGGCCCAAATCTTGAGGCTGATAGCCAGAGGCGACAGCCAAGGACACATGGGGAAGTGAATTGGGCATTTGAAAAAATGCAAGTTGTTCTGTAGACAGTGGAAGTACAGCTGCACAACCCTCAACGCCTATGAAGATTGTAGATGGAGCGCTTAAAGTGTCTGGTTGCGTCAGACGCGGGTCAGCCAATTCAGCATATGGTGGTGATACAGGTACAGTGCCATACAATGCGGTACAATGCAATGAGGTGAGATGAGTCATTGATAGCAATTTAGTAGTTAGACTAGGTGAGTGTTTGGACATTGCAATGATGTTTGTTTCTGAAAGAAAATCAGAAAAGTATGGGTAGCTTCCCACAGACCAGGAATAGAGAAAATCAGGAGTTAACATGTTGGCAGCCTGAAAAACATTTTCCTCTGGTAAATCCATAAACAGTCCATCAGGGGTGCAATAAATCACGGCATTCAATTTACACAAAGCATCTCTGCCCAATAAGGAAATTGGGGTTGTGTTAGACATTATGAACCTGTGCTGCAATTCATAACAATTGTAGGTTTAGACAGTGGCTCGGTCATAGGAATGCCCATGACCCCCACCGTCGTGACTGTCTGTCTACTCTGTTTCAAAATATTTTCATCTGCTTGGGTTGATGACGTGTGGCACCGCTATCGACTAGCATAGTTATCCTCTTTCCTGCTACACATACATTCACAGTGATCGTGTTCTTCCTCTTGGCCTCCCTATTGCTGGGGGTGACTCATTGTATGAGCGGGAGGGGCTGAAGGCGGTGGAGGAGGAGGGAACTGCCCACATCCACCACACTGTGCAAACTGTGTTTTTAACTGAGTGTTATTTCTCTCTTTGTTATACTTGTTTTTCTTTTTGCTTCTACACTCCCTGGCCCAATGTCCCTTTTTCTCACAGTTGTGACATTTATCATTAGATTTATCTCGGGGTTTTTTCCCTTCACCTTGAGCCATGTTTAGAGCATGTTTTCGGGATCTACTGAAAACACCTTGTCGATCTAAGTTGATCAATATTGCAGTGATTGATGCGAACGGCTGCAATCCCCAATTCGGGGTAGTCAGTCTGACCGCAGTGGAGATGTTCGGCTGAAGGCCATTCATCAGGGTCTGTACCGCTAATTTGTCAAATTCTGAAAGTGGGATTCCTGCATTTGAGTCCCAAGTTAGGCGAAATCTGCTGATGTAATCTGTCAGGGACTCATCTTTGCTTTGCATACAGTTTGTCACTTGACTGAAATCTCCTACACTCCGTGCACTATTGAATATAGCTGTTTTACAGGCCCCATTTAACCATGTGACTCTGGTGGGATTGTGGTCATCATTATCATTTGGAGCCCAGTCTCCATCCACACCAGCTGGGACATGAAAATTAGTCTGTATATTCGGCCATGTTGCGCCATAGGAATGTTTCAACAGCAGCAACATATCCGAGGGAAGCACATCATATATGTTAGAGTTTTGGTATAGCCAATTATGAAAAGCTACAGGTCTTTGCACTGGGGATGGGGCATCAGCTAACATTTGTTTAACCTCAACCGGTGTCCATGTCTTTCTTATGGCCACCTCTCCTACCATTATTTTTGGATTCATTGTTGGTTTGTGAACTTTAAGCTGTCTCCTGTCCCTTTCCTCATACCTCTTTTTCATTTCCTCCTCCTGTTTTTTCTTCTTATCGGCCAGGAGAGCCTTCCTCGGCAGAAAAGTCCTCCTCCTTTTCTTCCCCTTCCTCTGGTATCTCTACACCACCCATCCACCCAGTGGATCAACATGTACGCCTCCCTGCCCTTGGGGTGCTGGGTTGTCCGCCTGTCTTATCGCTGTTGCTATGGCCAACGTTTCTACCCAATTATCTTCAGGCTCAGAGGGGGATACAATCTTTCTACCGTTTTCTTAGGAAACATTCTGACCCCCCGTCATTTGCATTTGTTGTAAACAATCCGTCCATTTCCAAACAACCACGTCTCAACATTTCACATAGTTTGGGAACCGTTAACCCAGATTGTGTTTTAGCCCAAGCATATATCAGTGCTCGGGCCTGTAATGACGGGGAGGCACTGGCATCCAACGCCAAACAGGCCACGGCCTTCTCTGTCAGGCCTACAGCTGCAATGACTTGGGGTAGTGTGCAGAATGAGCAGTTGTAGGCGATTTTCTCTATCGCCATAGGCACCTCAGGGGACCAGTTTCGTGACGTATCCAATGTTTTACCTTTAGGAGGTTGGGTGGTCTCAGGGGTTTTAGCCTCTGATTCATCTCCCTGCTTTGGGGATTTATTGTGTTGCTTTGAGGGCGGGTGTCGTTTTGCGACATCTCGCCAAACTTCCAAACATTTTTTCATATAATCATATTGTCTGTCAGAATTAGCATTTTCTTTGGGGCAAATGATCCGCCAATTGACCACTTCCCCTCCGTCCAGTCATACATATCATGTGTGAATGGCACTGCATAAACAAGATCTTTTTCTTTCATAATTATTTCGGCAGCGGAGCCGGCAGGCACAATGGTTTTGCTATAAACCTTTTGTAATTCTCGAATTCTGCCGCTCATGGCCTTACTATATTTAAATGGAGGTTTCTGGTCTTTGACAAGGCGCTGCCCATTTTGCGAGATAGTGGCTTACACTTACACTTAGGAAAAAGGAAAACAACTCCTTACCTTGGCGCTGCTGCGGTAGTCTTAAAAGTGTGTCTTATCTTTCATTGCTTTTGGCCTCCGCTGTCTGCTGTCTGGAGGGATCGGTCAGGCCCTGGAAAAGACACTCACTACTTTTCACTTACCTTCGAGTTAGGTTAGACACTTATGCACTCATGTAACGCAGGCAAATATTTCGGACAATTTTACTTAAACAAATGTGCTCAATACATGACAATTTAGGATTTTGACTTCCAGCGGTGACACTGGGCGTGTGGTCACACCACACTTCCACTACTATCATATAGTGCTTACTTGCGCCTAGAACTCATCCTGTCAAGGTATCTTGTTTACTAAACGTCTTAACGGTAGCTGCTTAATAAGTCGGATCGTCTCTTCACGGCTGCCTAACGTCACTGAGTGCTATTTCAACTCCGATATCTTGTTAGGGCTTAACCAATGCACCGCTCTCAGTCCTAAGTTTTGTTTTACACCCGTTATGCTTTTGGAATGCTTTCGTTGTGCTATCAGCCAGGTAGCGTGTATGAGCCGCGTACCCTTAGAGGCAGTTCACCACCTCAGACACTGATTATCACTCAGAAATGCATTTTGATTTGGTTTCTGTTCAAAATGAATTTTAATCAAATTTGTTCGTTTTGGATCTCGTCAAGACACACTTACGTGGGAGGTCACAATAAAAATGATGTACTCACCCCGTTAGTAGTCTGTATTGAGATCCTGTTCGTGACGCCAGTTTGTTGAATAAATTCAGTTCTAGACAGAAGTCTTTCAATCATGAATTACATGAGCAACATTTATTAACACAGAATACAATACAATACAATACTATACTATATTGAGCTCAGGAGAGATACACACACATGGGTATGGTATGCGGATCTCTGTCAGAGAAGCCTCTGAACAGAGATTATAAAGCTAAGGATAATAAAAAGGGGGGGTAGCTTCTAACACACTAACACAGTAGTCTCTAAACAAGGGGCTATTTCTACAAGGGGGGTTACTTCTACACATCTACAAGGTCGTTCTAATAGTTTGGTCTGAACAATGTGTGCTATGTGAAAGTGTCATGGGCAAGGGCTCTCCAGTGCCCCTCGTGGGACTGGCCTTCTAGTATGGTTTATGTGACTCCTGACCTGTGGCCCACCGGGCCCTTAGTCAGGGCCTAGTGTCATGTATGAACTTCTGTACCAGAACACAAGACACTTTCACATATGCCCACCTCAATCATGTTACTCCTAAAAACTATACTAAGGATACAAAATCAACACATGATTCATAAATTCTTCCACAGTATCCAAATTCGTATGACAGGGAAAATGAACAGAATTTATCTAGTCGTGAACTCGGGGCCTTTGGGGTCCTTGGTGGTCCAGGGCCCCAGGTCATGTGTCTTGCATGCCTGGTTGGTAATCCAGACATGCTCACAGGCTGCTAAATGATGATGCCTGTTTTGAAACTTGAAAACATGGTTCCTTATTTAAAGACAAGACATTTGTCTTTGAAGCATCATACATAGACCGATCTCTTCTCATTATATCCTAGCTATGTGCAACTTGAAGGCAAGGAGTAGTGTGCTGTTGGATATAAGGTCAGTGCTGAAATGCACAGGTATTAACTGATTTAATATATTAAGGTCTATTCTTCCAATAAAGGTCTGATATCGTAAGTATCGCACAGATGAATGACAGAATTTGCAGGAGACAGGAGACAATGACAGAAACACCAAACTCAAAAAGGAAGTGATGTTCTCATTGAAGAACTACAACTGTATTTCATCAAAGACTGTATATAACACCAATGACACATGCCAACAGTAGAATTCATGATCTACTAAAAGAATGAAACTATCTGTTTTTACAGGTGTGAACTTCATGGTTGATTATTCAACAACTTCATACTATAAAGTTCTTAAGGCATTCAGTGTGTTGGGATGTTACTGCTGAAATAACATTGAATTACTAGATGGTTGACCACACTTTATGCATTTCTACTTCAAATAATAAAACTTATTTTCATCGCCACCCTCCCAGTCCCATTTGGCCTCCCCACCAGGTTGCATTTTTTCACTCTGTCCCTGTGGAATAAATCAATATAATGAATGAATAACTCAGGTATAGATCATGATTAACTCTGCCAAGGTTGTTTTCACCTATTAGTTTGTCTGTCCGCTATCCAAATCGAGGGTATGTTTACATGGTCAAAAAACAATTTAACTTAAAGTTTAGATGTTTTTTGGGTGTTTTGGAAGCAAGTGTGAGAAATGTTCCCGTGTCACCAGAGGTTTGCTGAGTGCTTTCTAGTTCATATCAGTGGTAAAAGACAGATAATGTACCTTAAAAGAGTTACTCAATTTAACTCCTCACTGAGATCCGTGGTAAAATGATCTAGAGGAGACACAGGGTCACGGGGGGGGGCTGGAGCCTATCCCAGCATGCATTGGGTGGAAGGCAGGCAAACACCCTGGACAGGTTGCCAGTCCCATCACACACATTGACAGACACAATCTCGTTCACACCTATGAGCAATTTTAGAGTATCCACTGTGGGAGGAAATCAGAGCACCCGAAGGAAACCCAGACGAACACGGGGAGAACATGCAAACTCCTCATCAAGGACCAGGAATTGAGACCTATTTGCTACTAAAAAATATGAAATAAATACATTTGCTATTGCTGTAGAGAGGGTATATCGAACAGTTATGTCTATACTTGACCCTATGTCATGCCTTTGCATCATCCTTTCAAAGTCTGATGCAGTACAGCAACAGGTATTCAAAGATCTATGATACCTGCGGTCTCAAAACCTTTGAAACTTCCCATGCATCTCTTGATCCTTGCCTCAATGTTCCCACGTAGACTGGGACTGCGCTCAATTTTCATTAGAAATAATAGTGGATGTGTAAGACGGTAACAAATCCTCATATCCATCATAATAAATCATAATATACTCATAATAATAAACTCATCAAAGACGTGCATTTAATTTTATAAACTTAATAATAGTACATGCAGAACAATCAGGTCAAAGGTCAGATTTTGAAAATAGTTACCAGAAATGAATGTTTTCTGACTTATTCAGGTGCCCATTGTACAATCCTGAGTCCAGTGTAAAGAAGACAAGAGGAAGATCCACTCTCCTCCTCCAACAGTCTGATTTACATTCTACAATGTATGAAGGACCGGAGATCAGATCTACAACTACAATCTCCATGCCTTGCACACATGAGTTGTGAGCATGTGTGGAGGCTGAAGGAGGATCTGTGCAACATTTAACAGGGAAGAAGCAAACCTGCGACAACAGGATTGAACATGTTATTTAACGATGTCCCTGGTAGAGTTGGTTGCTTCTGCTCCTGACATGCATTCGTTTGGGGAATTGGTGATACAATCAGAGATGTGGAAGGTCATATACAAGCCAACGTGACTGGTGTGGCAGTTTAGACTAAATATCAACGTGAGATACAAATGCAGCCCATATCCATTCGTTTATTTTCAGTTTATGATCTGTGACATGTCAAAATAAAACTGAAACAATGAGCTGCCCGTTACACTTCTGAATCAAACGTGTGTGTTGTGTGAGTGATAATGCCTTTATAATGTCAGTAGATTAATGAAATTCACGTTGTGCAGGTGACGGTATGCACTCAGTTGAGTTTCAGCAGATGACAAAATCCCTCAGCCTTCGCTACTGTAAGACTGAACAGATCATTTATCAGCCCAAGACTATACTAACTTGAAGAATAGTGGCATGCTCCCGTGATGTCAGCTATGCTGTTAAAAAACATGCAACTCTTTAAAGAACTCAGGCATGAAACCTAAAACAGAATCTACTTTTCAGATGGTGAAACAAAGTTTTTAAAATACAAATTACAGTCCAGAGGAGTCGGAAGTGGCGAGGCCTCCATGTGCAGATTTCTGCTGCAGCGACGTGCCAGTTGCTTGTCAATTGGGAGGTAGAGAAATCCAGACAAATTTAACACACATCCAATGTTCTGGTTTGCTTCCATTATTCCAGTCGTATTGTCACTGGGCGAAGTGAGGAAGGGGTCTTTGGGGAGATTTGGTTCAACAGCCAGTCCTGTTTCTCCGTCGGTTAGCTCTTGGCGGGGTGGAGTTTGCGGCAGAAGTACTCCGGTGCTGCATCCACCAGCCAGTCGGCGTCCACCAAACAGAGGTCTCTCATGTAGCAGCGGGAGGTGTGCAGCAACTCGTTGAAGACCACGTACGCCGGCTTGGCCTGAAAAAGGACGGAGGAGGGGTGTATGGCCACGGGCTGGTGGGTGTCCAGAGCCAAGTAGCTGCCGTCAAGTTGCAGCTCTGCAGCGTTGACAAACATCCCATGGGCCAGGCAGCGGCGGACATTTCCCGTTTCCGCCCCACACGACTCCAGCTTCAAATTCAGCTAGTATATCAACACACAGGACATGGAAGTGTTAGCTCAAAACGGTGGTCTACCGGTCAATGTGCTGTTTGGCTATCAAGTTCAAGAGGGCTACTGTCTCTGTAAAATCAAGACCTAGCTACTATTACACAATTCTTTCTGGCGTTTCTGGATGTCGATTCAAAATTATTAGTTATCATGACATCACACAACTAAATAATGACATTGTTGTGACTGTGTGTTTTGAGGAGCTTCTTTTTTTACTTTTTCTTTTTCAGGTAATTTACCTTTGTTGCAGCAAACGTATGAAAACGTTTGCAGGATGTGTGATACGAAAGCACATTCCAAATGCCGTAATTCACCATTTATTTTCAAATATCAATGCAATGTCAGTTGCATACAGACAGAATATCCATTCAGACAGTAGTTGTACCTTGAGGCAGATTTGTCTGAGCTGGGCTTGGACCTCCCTCACGAGGCTCATGTTCCTGCTGTTGACAAAGTTCTCTCGACACCACTCCTGTAATGGGACACAGGATCGCATGCTCAATCTTCACCATCTTTGCAATAGAATTTGCCGTCTGGGCATATATTGTATGGATTTTACGCCGGTAACGATCCAGCGACACTCACCTTATTGCCGCTGACTTTCTTGAAGGCTCTGTAGATGTTGAGGAGCGTCATGTGGTCTCCTTCGCTGGAGGTGAACTTCTTGCGCACCGCGAGCACCTCCTCCCGACGGGCCGGGGGGCTGTACAGCACGGTGTCCACCGACAGCAGAGACACGATGCTCAAAATCTCCTCAGAACAAGAGAAGTCCGGGGACAACAGGATGGTCTGAGAGACAAGAGAGGATAGGTCAGAGACGGGCTGGGTATTGGACGGTACCTGCTAACTATCAATTCTCTAGACAAAGATATCTATTAACCCTTTTTCCATTTTCACTTTTCAGTTACACAGATGTTTTGATTTTGTATCCTTAGTATAGTTTTTAGGAGTAACATGATTGAGGTGGGCATATGTGAAAGTGTCTTGTGTTCTGGTACAGAAGTTCATACATGACACTAGGCCCTGACTAAGGGCCCGGTGGGCCCTAGGTCAGGAGTCACATAAACCATACTAGAAGGCCAGTCCCACGAGGGGCACTGGAGAGCCCTTGCCCATGACACTTTCACATAGCACACATTGTTCAGACCAAACTATTAGAACGACCTTGTAGATGTGTAGAAGTAACCCCCCCTTGTAGAAATAGCCCCTTGTTTAGAGACTACTGTGTTAGTGTGTTAGAAGCTACCCCCCCTTTTTATTATCCTTAGCTTTATAATCTCTGTCAGAGGCTTCTCTGACAGAGATCTGCATACCATACCCATGTGTGTGTATCTCTCCTGAGCTCAGTATAGTATAGTATTGTATTGTATTGTATTCTGTGTTAATAAATGTTGCTCATGTAATTCATGATTGAAAGACTTCTGTCTAGATCTGAATTTATTCAACAAACTGGCGTCACGAACAGGATCTCAATACAGACTACTAACGGGGTGAGTACATCATTTTTATTGTGACCTCCCACGTAAGTGTGTCTTGACGAGATCCAAAACGAACAAATTTGATTAAAATTCATTTTGAACAGAAACCAAATCAAAATGCATTTCTGAGTGATAATCAGTGTCTGAGGTGGTGAACTGCCTCTAAGGGTACGCGGCTCATACACGCTACCTGGCTGATAGCACAACGAAAGCATTCCAAAAGCATAACGGGTGTAAAACAAAACTTAGGACTGAGAGCGGTGCATTGGTTAAGCCCTAACAAGATATCGGAGTTGAAATAGCACTCAGTGACGTTAGGCAGCCGTGAAGAGACGATCCGACTTATTAAGCAGCTACCGTTAAGACGTTTAGTAAACAAGATACCTTGACAGGATGAGTTCTAGGCGCAAGTAAGCACTATATGATAGTAGTGTATGTGTGGTGTGACCACACGCCCAGTGTCACCGCTGGAAGTCAAAATCCTAAATTGTCATGTATTGAGCACATTTGTTTAAGTAAAATTGTCCGAAATATTTGCCTGCGTTACATGAGTGCATAAGTGTCTAACCTAACTCGAAGGTAAGTGAAAAGTAGTGAGTGTCTTTTCCAGGGCCTGACCGATCCTTCCAGATAACAGAGACATCTCCGATCCCTCCAGACAGCAGACAGCGGAGGCCAAAAGCAATGAAAGATAAGACACACTTTTAAGACTACCGCAGCAGCGCCAAGGTAAGGAGTTGTTTTCCTTTTTCCTAAGTGTAAGTGTAAGCCACTATCTCGCAAAATGGGCAGCGCCTTGTCAAAGACCAGAAACCTCCATTTAAATATAGTAAGGCCATGAGCGGCAGAATTCGAGAATTACAAAAGGTTTATAGCAAAACCATTGTGCCTGCCGGCTCCGCTGCCGAAATAATTATGAAAGAAAAAGATCTTGTTTATGCAGTGCCATTCACACGATATGTATGACTGGACTGAGGGGAAGTGGTCAATTGGCGGATCATTTGCCCCAAAGAAAATGCAAATTCTGACAGACAATATGATTATATGAAAAAATGTTTGGAAGTTTGGTGAGATGTCGCGAAACGACACCCGCCCCTCAAAGCAACACAATAAATCCCCAAAGCAGGGAGATGAATCAGAGGCTAAAACCCCTGAGACCACCCAACCTCCTAAAGGTAAAACATTGGATACGTCACGAACCTGGTCCCCTGAGGTGCCTATGGCGATAGAGAAAATCGCCTACAACTGCTCATTCTGCACACTACCCCAAGTCATTGCAGCTGTAGGCCTGACAGAGAAGGCCGTGGCCTGTTTGGCGTTGGATGCCAGTGCCTCCCCGTCATTACAGGCCCGAGCACTGATATATGCTTGGGCTAAAACACAATCTGGGTTAACGGTTCCCAAACTATGTGAAATGTTGAGACGTGGTGGTTTGGAAATGGACGGATTGTTTACAACAAATGCAAATGACGGGGGGTCAGAATGTTTCCTAAGAAAACGGTAGAAAGATTGTATCCCCCTCTGAGCCTGAAGATAATTGGGTAGAAACGTTGGCCATAGCAACAGCGATAAGACAGGCGGACAACCCAGCACCCCAAGGGCAGGGAGGCGTACATGTTGATCCACAGGGAGAAGAGGGGGCAATGGGTGGTGTAGAGATACCAGAGGAAGGGGAAGAAAAGGAGGAGGACTTTTCCGCCGAGGAAGGCTCTCCTGGCCGATAAGAAGAAAAAATAGGAGGAGGAAATGAAAAAGAGGTATGAGGAGAGGGACAGGAGACAGCTTAAAGTTCACAAACCAACAATGAATCCAAAAATAATGGTAGGAGAGGTGGCCATAAGAAAGACATGGACACCGGTTGAGGTTAAACAAATGTTAGCTGATGCCCCATCCCCAGTGCAAAGACCTGTAGCTTTTCATAATTGGCTATACCAAAACTCTAACATATATGATGTGCTTCCCTCGGATATGTTGCTGCTGTTGAAACATTCCTATGGCGCAACATGGCCGAATATACAGACTAATTTTCATGTCCCAGCTGGTGTGGATGGAGACTGGGCTCCAAATGATAATGATGACCACAATCCCACCAGAGTCACATGGTTAAATGGGGCCTGTAAAACAGCTATATTCAATAGTGCACGGAGTGTAGGAGATTTCAGTCAAGTGACAAACTGTATGCAAAGCAAAGATGAGTCCCTGACAGATTACATCAGCAGATTTCGCCTAACTTGGGACTCAAATGCAGGAATCCCACTTTCAGAAAGTGACAAATTAGCGGTACAGACCCTGATGAATGGCCTTCAGCCGAACATCTCCACTGCGGTCAGACTGACTACCCCGAATTGGGGATTGCAGCCGTTCGCATCAATCACTGCAATATTGATCAACTTAGATCGACAAGGTGTTTTCAGTAGATTCCGAAAACATGCTCTAAACATGGCTCAAGGTGAAGGGAAAAAACCCCGAGATAAATCTAATGATAAATGTCACAACTGTGAGAAAAAGGGACATTGGGCCAGGGAGTGTAGAAGCAACAAGAAAAACAAGTATAACAAAGAGAGAAATAACACTCAGTTAAAAACACAGTTTGCACAGTGTGGTGGATGTGGGCAGTTCCCTCCTCCTCCACCGCCTTCAGCCCCTCCCGCTCATACAATGAGTCACCCCCAGCAATAGGGAGGCCAAGAGGAAGAACACGATCACTGTGAATGTATGTGTAGCAGGAAAGAGGATAACTATGCTAGTCGATAGCGGTGCCACACGTCATCAACCCAAGCAGATGAAAATATTTTGAAACAGAGTAGACAGACAGTCACGACGGTGGGGGTCATGGGCATTCCTATGACTGAGCCACTGTCTAAACCTACAATTGTTATGAATTGCAGCACAGGTTCATAATGTCTAACACAACCCCAATTTCCTTATTGGGCAGAGATGCTTTGTGTAAATTGAATGCCGTGATTTATTGCACCCCTGATGGACTGTTTATGGATTTACCAGAGGAAAATGTTTTTCAGGCTGCCAACATGTTAACTCCTGATTTTCTCTATTCCTGGTCTGTGGGAAGCTACCCATACTTTTCTGATTTTCTTTCAGAAACAAACATCATTGCAATGTCCAAACACTCACCTAGTCTAACTACTAAATTGCTATCAATGACTCATCTCACCTCATTGCATTGTACCGCATTGTATGGCACTGTACCTGTATCACCACCATATGCTGAATTGGCTGACCCGCGTCTGACACTGGGCAGACCAATGCATGTGTTCAGAGGCTTCTCTGACAGAGATCCGCATACCATACCCATGTGTGTGTATCTCTCCTGAGCTCAGTATAGTATAGTATTGTATTGTATTGTATTCTGTGTTAATAAATGTTGCTCATGTAATTCATGATTGAAAGACTTCTGTCTAGAACTGAATTTATTCAACAGATATCTATTAACCCTTTTTCCATTTTCACTTTTCAGTTACACAGATGTGCTATGAAATGGGAATTGTACCCATTATTCCGGAAAAGAAAAAATCATGGCGATAACATGCTTAGAAATTTGGGGGAGGAGCATGAAACTCTCCTACAAGATGATTATGTTGAGTAAGTTGATCTTCCGATAAGAAAGAAAGTCAACGCCAAGATTTTATGCAGGTAATAGATACTAGATTATTTCACCCCTACTCTCTACATAAGCACCCACAACAAAGGATAGCCTTGATACATTTATGAGAAGAATAGTTTATAACCCCAATATACGAGGATCAGAGTGCAGCAGCTATTTGCAGACGGTTGTTATGCATTTCCCAGCACATCGTACCTTGGCATATCTAGGCTCCAGAGGGAAGCTGGCCATCTTCTTTCCCAGGGCGGTTAGGGAGACCAGCCCCTCCTTCCTCTCCACAGCTCCCAGCAGCTCTAAATGCTCCACAGCAGAACGAATGGCCTCTGGGATAAACCACACCATCGCCGCGGGTTACTACCCTTCTGGATTTACCGTTAAAAAAAAATAAATAAATAGGTTTGTTGTGATTGATGATGGACAACAACTTACCAGGGGAAGGCTTGGACATGAAATCAAAATTCATCACATCTGGAATCCCCAGAGCCATGAGCTGCAGCATCACACTGGCTAAGTTACACCTGCAGCACACACACACACACACACATAGGGAAGAGAGAACAGAAGAGCAGGACATTCAATCACAGTGACCTAAATAAATCAACCTGTGAGAAAGAATCAGATTCCTGCAGATCAGCAGAAACTCCATAAGGGAAAAAAAAATAATAATAAACTGCAGCTCTACCTCTGGATCTCAGGCACGGTCATGGGGATGAGGTTGTCAAACTCCTCTTCGGTGTAGAGGCGGTAGCAGGAGCCCGAGTCCTCTCTGCCGGCCCTGCCAGATCGCTGCCATGCCTGGGCTTTGGAAACCCGCTGCACTGCCAGCACCTCCAGACCGCTATCTGGAGTCAAACAGAGCATAGACAAAATGACTGAATCAACAGAAACACAACAATGTGCGTCTTTTAAATCAATGCATTTTTACACGATTAGATCATTACTATTGTATCTAATGACAAAATATATAAATCTAAATCTATGAAATATAAATGTTCTGCCAAAAGAAAAAGCTTAGTTCATGGTTAGGAGTACAATTTAAGTTAAGGCTAGGGATTAGGGCATAAATGAAATGCCTCTTGAGTACAATACCAATATGGGTATATACACGTGTGCATGAAGAATCAATCATCTCACCAGGATTGAAGCGCTTGGCCTTCACCATCCCCGTGTCTATGACGAACTTGATCCCAGAGATTGTAATCGATGTCTCGGCGATGTTGGTCGAGAGGATAACCTTCCTACAGCCCTGGTCAGCGGTGGAAGAGGACAAACGAAGTACATACAGAGAGCATCTTGCATCATAAATATAATTATATAGAATAATAAAGGCCAATAATATGTGCAGCCGGGCTGGCAATTTTTTCATTTTGAGAGAGTTGAGCACAAGATGTCAGTATGGAGATGGAAACAAAGCCATTGAACTGGAAAAGGAAATGGAGACGCTTTTCCACATGCAGCAACCAATCGTGATATTTTTAGACCAATTGCAGATGGTTGTGTCCCCGGGGGCCGGTGCGTGAAGAATTCAACCGGTTTGGCCAGCAAGCCTGTGCGCAATGCGGCGCCTGAAGCCAATGCAGCTTTGGTTTTTTTTGCAGCCAACGTGCTCTTTTGTCTGTACGAACCTGCCAAAATGTGTTTCCACAGCGAGTGTACCATTGCCTTTACCTTGGGAGCAGGCTGGAAGACCCTGAGCTGCTGTGCCGGGGGCAGTGAGGCATACAAGGGGATAACCACCATGGGACCGCAGCCGTCGGGCAGGTGCTTGGCGATGTCCCGGCACGTCCTGGCCAAGGCCTCGATCTCCTCCTGACCCGTCATGAAGACTAAGATATCATGGGATGGAGGCGCTTCCTGCACACAGACAACAAGACCACGTTCTGTTACACTGTCAAGGAGAAACATCACACATGTTCGACAACAGAAAAGCTTTTGCCCACAGCTTGGTCTTCTACATGTTGCTTAGGCTTACATTGGATTGACATCAAGGCAACAGATTATAGAGGACTTTGATATTGAAGCCCCTATCTTTTTTTCAGCTTTGTGTAGCGTTTGTACTGCAATACAGAGATCGACTACAATGATGTGTAGCGCAATGATGCTGCAACAAAGACGCCATTGATCCACTTCAACATGAGATGTTCCTCTGATGGCCAGGGTGAAGCCTACCTGGTGGATCTGGAAGACGGAGACCAGAGCAGCCTGGAGATAGTCTGACTGGGGCTGCTTGGTGTAGTAGATCTGAATGGGGTGCTGCCTGCCTTCCAGGTACAGCACAGGAGACTTGTTAAAGTACTCTGAGAACAAGTCCACATCCATGGTTGCTGACATCACTATGATCTGTGGAGGTTATAGAGAAGAGAAAGGGACTTGTCCATAGGGATTTGAGTGTATATAAGATGTCATCTCGAGGCTTAGCTCAGAGTTTCTAAGGAAAATGGCTAATCTAATTTAAGATAGGACAATCTCCAATATCCTCCTACCTTGAGAGGAAACTTGTTTAGTTCTCTGCGCCTGCGCTGAGCGGTCTTCACCACGCCAAACAGCACATCAGTGTGCACGGTGCGCTCGTGGGCTTCATCCAGGACCACCACAGTGTAGCGCAGCAGTAACGGGTCTCCAATGGCCTCGCGCAGGAGCATGCCATCCGTCATGAACTTCAGCTTTGTCTCAGAAGAGGTGACATCCTCGAAACGTACTGTGTAGCCAACCTGAAGAGAAGTTGATTTACTATATGTTGACACACTGATAAGATCTCAAGGTAAAGATAAGTTCCTAATAGTGTTGCACTATTATAATGTCCAGCATGCCATGGCGCAATTGTCTCAGTCTGGAGCTACAAATACCAGCTTGCCAAGCTGAGTCCTCTTCTCCTCTGCCACCCTTCCTGCCAGTGAAATTGCAGCCACTCGACGGGGCTGGGTGATGGCGATGATGCCCTGTCTCCCAATGCCAGCTTCATACAGATACTGGGGGATCTGAGTGGTCTTTCCAGAGCCAGTCTCTCCTGACATAAAGCACAAAGATAAAAAAGGTCAAATAGGTCAACAATTCAGATGCAAGAAATGTGTGAAAATGTGCAGAGTCGAAATTAAGTTTTAGGAGGAAAATGTTCAAAATCAGGTAGACAAGTACTGGGTTAGCAATAAACGTTTCAAAGAGATGTGTCATTGTTTTTTTTCTGTCAGTTGGTTTCTATGTTGCTTGTTTCAGGTTTATTCAGAGGCGAAGGTGTACTGAAATTGCAAATGGCAGATTTCAGTGATCAGGAGTAGAAATATGATGCGCACTACAAGTGAAGTGCTACTAAAAAGAATCTACTCTTGTACATTAATTGCAGTTGCAGTAAGGTTAGTTGTGATGGCAGAGTTAGTGGTAGTGGCTAAAGTTGGAGCAACATTAGCTGGTTAGCACCGTGGTAGACGTTACCTATCAAGACAGCATTGTGAAGCTGTCTAAGCTGGTTCAATAGTTGAGGTTTCGCCTGGTAAATTGGAAGGTGCTTCCTCTGGATGTCTAACGGAGTGGATGCATTTCCCTTTCTCGGCAGCAGCATTCCAGGTTTATTCTTATCGAGACGGAAAAAAGCAGACCCCGGCTTGAATCTTTTAGCCGGAGGAGGGTCGGGGTCGTGGGGCATGGTCTAGAAAAAACAACAACTTGATGCCGAAACCTGTAGGGCTTCTTCTTAAGACTTGTCAGTAACAAAAAGAAACAAAAAACTTTTTCATGCTCTCTAACAGACAAGCAAGCTCCACTGCGGTTGTTTACCTCTGCAAAATTCTTCCCACGTGGTAAATTTCGGCGCAGGTGCTTGACGTCATTGGGTCTGCGACACTGACTGGCAACACTGCCCTGAAAGTTGACTTGTAGGCAGTGTGGGTTGGAGACAAAAACGGAAAGTGACAACTAGCGCCCCCCTGCTGGTTGTGTTCATGCCTGAGAATACAAGCTATTCATTTTTTGACAAATACAACATAAATTCCCATTAACAATTAACTTGAACATTATCAGAAAAGACATTTTCGATTACATAAGGTTAGATATGCCGACACTCAATAAAGACAATTACAAAAAACATTGTTAAAAAAAACACAAGTTTGTCCTCAGCAGCCCACACATATATATACAATCAATGAAGAAAGATTGATTTTATATTAAAATGGATTCCCTGTCATATTTGATTTAATGAAATCTGTAATATATTTCTTTATCAACTTGACTATGGCGAAGTAAAGCCTTTCTCACTGTTCTTTGCATGCAACCCCCGCAGGGCGACATGATTGGCAACTCTCCTCACCATAGGCATGTAGAGTTCATCAGTTCATTCGTCTGTCTGTCTGTCAGTTTACATTTTATTTCTGATTTTTCTAAGCCTTCTGATTCTGAATTGGTTACTACTGAACATGCTATTAGACTAATCTGTCTGTGAAGCAGAAACACTCTAAATCTGCTTTTGAAGCAGTGTTCAATGTTCAGTTTAATACACCCATGCAAAGATGGCCCTACATTTTTGTTCGGGGATAAAAGGTTAACTCACTAAGTAATCACTTAGCAGGTGTTACCATTTTTTCTGAATTATTGTGATCTTGGCAATTATTTTTATCTTTATATGTAATGTGTAACTGTTCAAATGCAAAACAATGTTGGGGTTTTGAATAAAATGTAGCTGTTGGAACATTACCTGCATCAGTGGAAAGCCCCAGACTCTGTCAGACATCAGTTTTCCTTCAGATTAGAATAGATAGATTAGGCTTGATAGAGGTGAGTCAAGGGCAACCTGCCTATCCAATGCTACACTGCTAAAACAACCTGGGAGTAATACAAACTAATCATTCTCTCCAACCTTTCTGCTTTCAGTGTGGCCATCTCATACACAATGGCCAATGGCCATACAGCCACCAGCGTGAACTGTAGACTCTGCAACTTTAGCTTGTCTGGTAACATCCTCCTGGCCTCCTTATGCACTGTTAACATCTTATCACATCCGGCGCTAACTCCCGAATGTGATCTTGTCTTTAAGGTTCACATTAAACCATCTTTTCACTTACTTGCATCAGTGAAAAGCATCTTATTACAAAATGAAAATGCAATAATGATACTACTTGTAGGATTTTCATTTCAACATATCATTGTCAAATATATTTTAATCACATTGTATAATTATTGTGGAAAATAATCCATTGGCGCAACAACCAGCACCATGTATCTACTGATTTGTAGTGTATTCCTGTACAAGCACCCTGGGAACTGACAACTGACACAGAGAATACACAGAGAAGAGCCTTGGGGACATTTCTAGTTCTGTTTGTAGATCAGAAGGTCGTTGCTGGGAATGTAAAGGGCCACCATTATGTAAACTCATCAATGAGCTACTGTTTAAGAATTTTCTTCAATGACTTGATCAACTTGAACAAATTTCAGTTTTCACACATTCATCTGTTGTTTTTTTTTAACAGAACCACAAGTATAAAATAAATATGTGCCACAGAACTTCTTGAGATCCTTATTGAGAAACGTATGTGTCATAGATAAAGATGTTCGGTTCTAAATTCACATACAGAATTGACGCTCTTTTAGGTTTGTGTGGTAAGGCGTGTTTCTCGAGAAAAAACAGTTTCATCTTTGTTCGCACAACGGTTTAACAACGGTCACAGCAGCCCAACTGTGGTTAATGTGCTTGCCCGTAGAGATTAAAAATAGATAACTTGTATTTTTAAGTTCCTGTTATGAACTTCTTTCATCATTCCCTGACATCAAACTTCTCCAAATTCTCACACATTTAGACACACGGCAACCATGTACGTTTACAATTGTAATCATTGTTATTGATTTCTCATACATGGATCTATAAATGGGGCAGTAACTTTGTAAGGATTAATATGTACATATAGTGGGGCATGTATCTATATAACAATATATAAAAATGAATATATGTTTTCTAGACATGTGATTGTTACAGTCCTATTTTGCACTTGGGTGGCATGTTTTGCTCTAAAGACTGACTTGGAAGAAGAACCAGTTACAGCCGTGTTGACAGGAAGGAACACTCAAATCTGATTTTATCTTTAAATTTCACATTATACCATCTCACTAAGATTTTGACACCCTTCTCTGATATCATTGGAATTTGCTCTACATAAATGTTAAATTAAAATAAATCATTTGTCTGTCAGTTTCCCGTTACATTTACAATTACATTACATTACATTACATTACATTACAGGCATTTAGCAGACGCTTTTACGACTTACAATAAATGCATGCAAGATTCAAGATTCAAGATTCAAGAAGTTTATTTGTCACATACACACACGAGGTGTGCAGTGAAATGTAAAGTGGCAATGCTCAGCAGAAATGTGCAAAGGGCAAAATAACAGGTTCACACTATTTACAATAAACCAACACAATATTTACAATGTCACAGTAAGAGCTCTATATAAAAAAACAACACAATATTTACAATAAGAGCACTTTATAAAAATATAGTAAAAAAGGGAAATTGTATGTAAATAATATAAATTATAAATTATGTGTAGTCTTTACCTAAGTGTGTGTGTGCATAAGAGGGGCAGTGTGTGGGTCTTGATGGGGGCCCTGGTGAGGTCAGAGTTCACAGTCCTGATGGCCCGAGGAAAGAAACTCCGTCTCAGTCTCTCTGTTTTGGCAGCGTGACTACGGAGGCGCTTGCCTGACCGCAGCAGCTGAAACAGTCCGTTGTTGGGGTGGTGAGGATCCTTCATGATCCTGCAGGCTCTGGTTCTGCAGGACGCACTACTCTCTGCAGAGCCTTCCTGTCCTGAGCGGAGCTGTTGCCAAACCAGGCAGTGATGCTTCCTGTCCGGTCTTTTTCGACCCATACTGAATGTTAAAGGTCAGATGACGCACCTTGACATCTTACCAACTTCCAGGCGTTACCATTCTGTGGTAAACTCCAGTTATGAATCATATTTGTATGTCTTCAGAAACACGCTTTTAACCAGATTTAGACTTGGATCAGAAAGTGAATGGAGAAGCAAGAAACCCAATGGAGTTCAGCTCATTTTGCCTGAGGGGGAAACCTTTAGTGAAGCAAAAGAAGTGGCTGTTCAGTGGAATGAGGAAAAACAGGCGACTGTTTCACTGTGTGCCCCCTCACAATAATAATAATGATAAAACATAAGAAGGCTTAATGTCTGCATTGGGTGACAGGGGGGGAGGAAAATAAACTGAACTGTGGCGAATGTATATTTGTGTCTAGCATACAGGAAGAGAGTGTCAGGGGAAGCGATAATATTTGATTGCACGGCAAGAGGAGGAGGAGGTTCATTACTAGTGTGACAGCTGCTGAGTGACTTGAATTAGCGACTAAGTCACCGTTTCTTTCAAGACTGAATTCCAAAAGTTGTCTTTTCACCGGTTGAATATATAAAAGAGAGAGAGAGAGAGAGAGAGAGAGAGAGAGAGAGGGTGGAAGAGAGCAGAGAGAGGCAATGACAACGGGACAGTCAGGAGATCCAGTGATAGGAGAAATGAGAGGATGTATGAGAGGGAAGATTGACAGAAAAGAGGACGCTGTGTGTGCAAATGTGTGTAAGAGAGAGAGAGAGAGAGCAAGAGAGAGAGAATAACGTGACAGAAAAGGCAGTGTGGGAGGGAGGGAGGGAGGGAGGGAGGGAGGAAGGAAGTCCAACACTTCAGGACTACTAGTGAAGCATATCAGCTGCTATTTATGGGAGGAGGCAGAGGACTTCTTGCTGGTAGTGAGCAACAAAGGCGGAGTAGCAAGTGGGAGAAGAGGTATCCGGGTGTATGTATAACAGTGGGGTGGAGAGACCCTCTTCTGACTGGGTCAGGCGGCAGACGATGAAGAGCCACATCACCAACGCCCTCTCTAACTTCTTCTTTGAGTATGAGACCCCACGCCAGGTGCTGGTGAGGAACAGGAGGGTGGGACTGGTATGTCGACTGATCCAGCTGGGGGTCCTAGGTTACATCATCGGGTAAGACCCACTCTGTTATTATTTTTTAACTTGTTTGGGGCGGGGGTTGCAGGGAAACTAGAAAGGGTTGCTTGTTTCAACTTGCCTGGAGTGACACATTGTGATGTAAAATGACTGTAGTGCAGTGAGCAACTTTCTCATTTCAAGCATATTGTTGTCATTCTCTTTTCTTGCTGGCTGAGCTTCAAAGAAATGACATAACATGATGTTTTTACATGACAGAACAGAACAACATGTGTATGTTATTATATAACATTATATCATCATGATAATATGTCTTAATTCAAACTGGAGGTAACCCGTCAAGTCGACATGGGAAATAGGCTTATCTAGGTTTGAGAACTGGTGTAAAAAAAAGACAGGAGTGATATCTCTTATCACTAGTGTTGAGTAATGCCCAGATGTTTTCAAGTTGAGACAAAACGACTGCATGTTTGTTAACTCACGCACCAAACCCACAAGCTTGCTTTTACTTGTTGGAGTACCAACAAAACAACATACATAGGAAATGGATTCTTTGGATAGGAGAGCCTCATATTACGCCACAGGATATTGGTTTAATTTCTCTTTACTTTAAATTACTCATGGAATGTGTGTGTGTGTACGCGCGTGTGTGTGTGCGTGTGTGTGTGTGTGACTTTGCCTCATCTGTTGTATCTCTGGTGTGTGCACCTCTGAGCAGCAGAACCTCAGGAGCCATATGTGATGAACAAGTTGAGGCATATGCTAACACTGATAACAATCAACTTCTGCCAAATTATTTTGCCAAACAGCACCTCTCCTTGGTGATGTTGGAGGTGACTGAAAAATGTAACAGAGTAAGACAAACGTACAATGCATCTTCAACCTCGCTCACGGCAAGCTCATCTAAAAAGAGTCAGCCGATTTTAAAGTGATTAGAATTGGCGCTTCTCTACTGTGGTCCACGTTGTCGTTGGTGTTTCGATCGAGATGCCAGACAGACTGGTCCGGTGAGGAACGGCGTGCCTTTTCTGCCGCAGTGTTTGCAGAACAACAAGCTCTGGCTGAAAACGTGACACGGTAGACATTAAATCAGCATCATCACCATCCACCCGTCACACTTGATTTCTCCAGTCTCCAGCCCTCAGCTTATAGGAGCCTTCTTTCAGAGGTCTCTCTCCTCCTGTGATTCACGACCACAGCGGTTGTCCAGCCTTCTTTGCTTCCCTCCTTCCTCCTCTCTGTCACCTACCCTCCCCAACCATCAGCCCACATTAGGCCCGGCCGTGATGGGCATGGAGGGGGATGAGATTACGAAGCTGTCTGGGATTCTCTTCTTCAGGAGGCAGGCAGCAGGCTTTGACATTTCAGATCAGAAATCAGACACCAGCAGAGTCAAACGTATCTCTTAGTGTCACTTAGTCTTGCCGGGAATTTCAGATTTTGTTTTAATCTCAGACTTGCCACTAAAATGTTCATTAGTTCATTAGCACATTTTACTTTTTGTGTAATTTCAATAAACACAACTATTAATATGTTATTCTAGTTTTTGACACACTGCTGTTATATGTTCGTCCTTCCAGCTATCTAGGCTGCTGCCAACCTCAATCCTGGCGTATGAAAAATGATGCAGCCATTAGGGTTATTACTCACTCCATAAACAGAAAAACACCCTTGCTAAAAACACCTTCGCTAACTACATTTATAGAATATACTTTCCAGTTAGACAGAATAGAGTACTTTGCATGGATCTCTCACAAAAAAATACATGAATTGAGTGAATGTACATCTCTAAAATAGCATAAAAGGCAAAAAGCAAAACCCAATTTAACATAAAACAGCAGCTTCAGCAAACTCACTGCCCACTCTTAATTCATCGTCGCCGTGCAGTAAAAGACCGTTGACGAGTGTTTGTTACTCTAATTGAATTTTTTTTCTTCAAAATTAATAGAAATCTCAGTGTGCTGGGCAGAAAAGCCTCCAGCACATCAGAGAGCCTCTCCCACCCTCCCCCCCGCCGTCCCCCCCACCCCGCCTCACTGTTCTCTGTGTGCTGTACCAGATACAGATCTTACAGGGACCGCTGTGTCGGAGGATCCGTCCCCTTATTTCACACTCATGGGTTTTCTTTATTCCTGTGTTTCCACCACTTCCCCTTGAATGTTAGCTCTAGATTTCATAATCTGATTGGCCTGACTGATAAAAGTGGCAGTTGTGGCTCTCGGTCCAAAGATATTTTAGTAGTGTTGTTGTTGTTAGGGGCCTTCCTAGACCACAGTGACATGAAAATGTGTCACAATACATTTTGTCCTGCCAGGAGGTTATTGCTTTACATATCCTATATAAATACCAGTGTGTGTGTCTGTGTGTACGAAATGTGTGTCTGTGTGTACGACCTATCAGCATTGCACACCAGCTGTCACCCGTACTTCCTGGCCAGACAAGAGCCACACAAAGGCAACTGTTGTGTGTCACCTCCCAGGTCTAACCCTGGGAGATGTACTCTATGCAGTCAATTTCTCTGCAACCCAGGAAAATGATTGTATTCACTCCCACTGCCTCTTGGAAGTGGATGCCTATAGGTGCAGCTCAGTCGCCTCTGGTTTGCATCTGTTTGCAATGATAACCACGCGAGCTGACATTTGGATCGGACGCGCAGATACCTCGCAAACAGTTTCAGGGGATCTGTGCTATTAGCTGATATCGCTACCTCTCCCTCTACTTTAACCGCTTTCTGTTTCTAGGGGATACATCATATTACACTTTACTGCAGCACTGTGATGTTACTTTACACATTTTTCTTGTAACTTACACAAATGTTAAAAAAAAAAAAAAAGTGGTTTTTTTTTGTGCGATATGTCAGATTTGTCCTTGTGGTGTTTAAATGACAAGTAGGACCAGATTGTACAACACTTGCTTGACTCATGGTGTGTGCCCCGGTGAGATGTGTTAACTGACAGTGGGATATTTGTACAGAAATGTTGAGTTCACCAACAGATGTTGCCCTTGCCTGAGGGGGTCTGAGGCGCTGACGGGCCTAACCTGTGTCCCATCAACTGTCCCATACAGGTGGGTGTTCATCTACGAGAAGGGCTACCAGTCCACAGACACAGCGATCGGCTCCGTCTTCACTAAGATGAAAGGAGTGGGCTACACCAAGGTGGACGGGAAGGATAGAGTCTGGGATGTGGCCGACTACGTCTTCCCTCCGCAGGTTGGTGATGGGTCGGCTGTGGACCAGACACTTCACACATGTGCTTGAAACACACTGTCAGAGTGAATGATCATCAGGCTGCGTCAGTCACTCTTAACTTTGGCCATCAAGCAATGTCAACAAACTTTACACCCTTAAGGAGCTCCGTTACCAGTCACATTATGACAAAGTTGGAGGTTTATTCACACTTTTCCCCCCCAGTGTGCCATTATAGCAGTGTTGGTATTATCGTGTTGACTGAAGAACACGCAACATCCGTGTTGTCTGATAGTGTATTCCAAATGAAACAGACAAGTCGGGCGTGGTTTAAAACGGTAAGGTACAGAAATGTGATCGTGATCGTGACAATCAACATGCAGGTAACAGTTAGTTCCTAACAGTTAGTTAGAGTTGAGCAAACAACCTGCCGAACTGTCAAACATATTTCTTTGTTTGCCTAAAACATAGCTGGGCCTTGTTAATTGTGGCGGAGACATAGAGAAGACACAATGCAGACTGCAGTGTTTGCTTTGAGCTGTGGGTGTGGACCTTTTCAATTTAGAGCCGCTTTGAGTTACATTTGGCATGGCAATCCCCTGGCAAACAGGATGAAAAGGTCACTTGGGTACAAGGTCTCACACTTTCATCGAAAGTGCGTCAGGCAAAACTATTTGATCAGTAGGCTGTTGATTCGATGAAAGCCACAAAAGGTGCATTTGTTATCACAGCTCATCCCACAGATAGTCGTTGGTTTATCACTAAAGTTAATCACTTCAATTGATGTTGATGTTTAGTGTGCTAAGAACATGAAGTGCTCAGGGACTAATTGAATGTCATAAATGTCCGATACCGATACCAAGTATTATCCCACAGGACATACTCTGTATACAGCCTCTGTGATGAGGAACTGAATGGTCAACATGACCGAAGAAGAATACAGAGTCTATAGTCTTGTTTCCATGGTGACCTCTTCAAAATGTTGAATGATGAATGGAATGGTGATTGGTAGAAATAACCATGCGTCACTATTTAGGGTGAATACTTTTCAGAGGAAAGCAGAAATTTGAACGTGGTGATGATTCTGATCCGAGAAAAGATAAACTGATGCTTGGGCTACAACCGAAATAATGTTTTGACAAAATCAGGCTTACTTTGGAAAATGCAACACATAGCCCAAGGTCACATCATTGAAGAAGTCCCGTAGTAAATAGCATTTTAATATCGTGCTCCTTCTTTTAATCTAAAACCTCAGGGAGACTCGTCTTTTGTGGTAATGACAAACTACATCATAACTGAAGGCCAGGAGATGAAAAAATGTCCAGAGGTATGTGAACACTCTCCCTGTTCCTGATTCCTCTCTTCTTTGTCCCCCCCCCCCCCCCTCTCTCTCTGTTTCTCTTTCTTTCTCTACTTCCATAAAAAGTCAAACAAAACAATGCAAAGTGGGTCTCATCGTTCCAAATCTGTTTCCATAATTGGGCAGTTGTCTAATTATAGCATCAATGGTTTAAACAAAAAAAACAAAAAAAACATTTTCATTTGTTAGATTATTGGAAAACAAGAAGACTGGTCATCTCATGTATCACACCACTTGAAACACATAACCTTGTTTTTATGTTTTTACAGCTCCCCGGAAAGGCCAGCTGCAGCTCGAACGCAGACTGTGAAGAGGGAGCGTTCAAACGTACGGGACACGGTAAGTCCTGACGCCGTGACAGCGTGCGACCTCAACGCTCCTCGCCGACTAACTGTCAGTTGTCTTCGGCCAAGCTAACTTCCTCTTAAAAACCACACGACCCAATTAACCCTTTCACGCCACCAAGTTCCCTCTGCCACCAGAAGGAAAACCAAACTCGGTTTGCTTTGCCGGAGAGGAAGTCCCTTTATATACTTTCCCATTTGTTTATACATAGCCATCTCAGGTCACATAACAAACAGATAGGACTATGATTGAAAGAGGGAGGCCGAGTATCACGCAAGGTTTTGGAGAGTTCGTATTTGCAAAGAGGGTTGTGGTGCTTTGCGCCTGTAGCTGCAGATCTTTACTTAAATACACTTGCTCTGAGTCATCGCAGTTGGCCACTAAGATAAACATTTTGGCTATTCTCGCATTCCCCTAGCTCTGCGCCAAGGATAAAAAGTGATTCAAATCAACAATCTGAGTCTTAGCAGGCAGGCACACAGTGGCTCCATCCCACGACTTGTTGACTATTGAAGCAAACAGGGGTAAAAACCCTGCCTTAAGCAAGTAGACACAGACATGCATATATGTGCACAGGCACACGAACGTCCCAGACTGTGAACACACACAAATCATAAGTAAACAGAGACAGAAAAAAAACAAATAAAAATTCAGACCAGAGCTTTTCTAATAGGTCCCAGCATATAACTGCAGCCGGGTTCAAAGAGCTGTTATATAAATTTATAGTCATCCGTCTGTCCCTGGGTTAAATTCTGAGCCTTTCAAGTCCTCTGTATCCAACATCGACTTCAATCAGACCAGCGGTGGCTGATGCTTCAGCTCTGTCTGTTTCAGAACAGTCATATTCACCTTGAGGTGCCTGCATCCCCGTTGAGGCAACACACTGTCAGTATCCCTGTAGACAACTAAACAGAAGGACACCCCTGTAGTTATAAAGGCCGGGAGGCTCCAGTTAAAGGTCATAGATCCAGTGGAGTGACCAAACACCCCTGTGGATCTGTGAATCTCACACTTCTTCCAACGCACGACTGATAACGGCGAAGCTAATCACGGGGGGGGGGGGGGGAAATCGTACTCAGGGATCAGAGTGAGATAAATGGAACGGCTATTTCAGCATTTTCATTCGCCCTGCTGAACGGATTTCCTGCGCACCTCTGTGGATGCTAATTGAAGATAAGATGAAAATGTTTAACAAAGCTTTGGTGTGAAAGCCTCCTTCCGCTACGCTCACGTGTTGCAGCAATTATTGCTTGCAATTGTAAAGATTATCACTATCACTCTGTTTGTACCCACAAGGACACATGACGGGAGTCTGTCTAAATAGCACACAGACCTGTCAGGTGTTGGCCTGGTGCCCCATTGAAGACGACCACAACATACCAGAGTATGTTAAAAGAATTTATGATACTGACTTGTAATGCATCAGATGATTGATTTTGTAATGATTCTTTGTGATTCCTTTGATTGCATAGTTGGCTGTATATGAGAAATGTGTCTGACTGTGGATTACTGTGTACCTGCTTGACATCAGCTCTGTTCTTTTTGTTTCCAACCAGCCCTCCCCGGTTGATGTCGGTAGAGAACTACACGCTGTTCATCAAAAATTCCATTACTTTCCCCTTGTTTGGTGTCACGAGGTGATGGACCCTTTTTCATGTTAAATCGTATTATTTAGACCACCAGACACAAACATGTAACCAAATCTAGATTGGTAAATATAACTAAATCCAACAGGTTTTGACATCCCCTGTTGCCACAACTCCTGCTTACAGCATTACACCATTCTTCTCCAATATTCTTGTTTTAATGGCCTGATAACGATGTGAGAAATGCCTCCAGCAGTCTCTTTTCTGTTACACACTATACCTGTTTGAAACAGGTATAGTGTGAGTAAGACAAATAAACTCTTTCCATGAAGTAGAGTGATCATGCAATGATGCAATCATCATTAAATCCATTTCAGCAATGCAATGAATGAGGAAGAAGGAAACGGGATAAAGGAGGATTTTTAAGCCTTCAGACCATTGAGGCATGAATTGTGCAGGAGTGCGACTCCATAGTAGGAAGGAAAAGCCCTCCATCTATTCACTGTCATGACAAGACAAACATATTGCTGTTGTCATGTGAAAAACAACCCTCGGTCTTGTGAAACCCCTTGGATAAACTCAGAAATAACACAAGGGTCACACTGAAAACAAGGTTGTTTTTCTTTGTTCCGTAAAAGTTGACATTTGGGACGACAATATGTAATTCTGACTTCATCTTTTTCTATACATGGTGAAAATCCACACTAGACTAAATGTATTCTGCTGCTGTTCAGAAAGGAACTTATATGAAAAGTATGGCAACACATAACATATTTCACCACAGCAGGTCAAATCATACAGTAGGATGTATAAACTATTAGAGGTGCTCATAACTGATAGTGGGATCAATAAAGATATGATAAATCTAGGTATATACACACAAAAAACAATGCATATCAGGGATGTGAAAGATCACAGATCCTCGTCACTTGACCTAATGACTACCAATTGTCTTCTCAGGAGTAACTTGGTGGAGGGGATTGATGGTCCGTATATCAGAAATTGCCTGTATGACCCAAACAAAGCTCCACTGTGTCCCATACTCAGACTGGGGGACATTGTTAAGTTGTCCGGCTTCAACTTCACCACGTTAGCCAAAGTGGTAAGTTGTGCTGCATAGGATCTTGGTAAACGCCTCGCAGTCGGATGGGCAGTTTTTCCATTTCATCCAAATCGCTGTTACAGCTGCACACCTTTGTTGGTATTTTGTTCCTCCTGCTTTGATGGTGATTCCTATTAAGACTTAAGAGTACTGCGTGCTTTTGTCCTGACAGGGAGGGGCCATTGGCATTGTCATTGACTGGACGTGTAACCTGGACTTGGATGTGACACAGTGTAAACCAAAGTACACCTTCCACGGTCTGTACGGAAACCCTGACGAGACAGACAATGCCAGAGCGTCCGTGGGCTACAACTTCAGGTGCTATATATTTCACTGAAGTCTATACTGGACCATGCTAACTTTGTAGCACTTGTAGCTTAGCCGTACATGCCATGCATTATGTTTTTGTAAAAACACATATGGCGTTTGTGCATTATTCCGTACTAGTAAGGTCAATTCTGTAGGTTTGAAAGCTTTTGTACTGAAATGAAAAAAAAAAAGAAAAGAAAAAAAGTATCTGATTTACCTTGACAAATCCAGACATGTTAACATGTTTCCATATTTAACATAACATATCTAAGACATTGTGATTGATTGTAGGTATGGAAAGTATTATGTGGAGGACAAGAAGGAGAAAAGAACCCTTCTCAAAGTGTTTGGCATCAGGATAGATATTATTGTACAATCGATGGTAAGTTTTATCTTTGGATATTCTCATTTATGTGAACCTTCCTACCTGATGGCCGGGAAAATTTGAATCTTTGTCACATTGTCACTTACAGGCAAGACGGTTTGATATCATCCCAACGCTGACAGCTATAGGTTCTGGGGTGGGCATTTTTGGAGTGGTGAGTTTTAACTTGCAACAATGATTTACTCAGATTATCTATGATATAATTTGTATGGGGGGAAGAAAAATATTAAAAGTGATATTTTATATTTTTCAGGCAACTGTAGTATGTGACTTGGTGTTGCTCTATTTGCTACCAAAGAGAGAATTTTACAAGAACATGAAATTCAAATATACAGAGACACAGGTGAGTTGTATCCTCTATCATTTTTTTAAATTGAAAAAAAAAAAAAAATAATAATAATCAGTTTGACCACAAGATGGCAGCAGAGAAGTACTTAACTGTGACGGTCCAGAAGCAGAGTGGACCTCAACCAAGTCTTCAGCTGTCTGAAGGAAGTTCACTGTTATTTCACTGTTACATACCGTGCTGAGTCGATGCATGCATGAGATCTATAAACCCACTAACATGGAAGAACAGTGACTTTGATCAGATGAACGCTGTGTTTATTTCCATGGGCATTGTTGGCAAATGCAAAATAGTAGCGGTTTACCCTTAGACATCACCTCATCCAGTTACCAGGCCAGAAACCGGAAAGTCCTCTCCTCCGACTCAGATAGATTCCCTCTTTAAGTCACACGTCTATGATGACCTTCACAGCAAGAAGATCCTGGGTTCGATTCCCCCGCCTGGGGCGCTATTGACTCTGTGGTTGCCCAGGTGAGTTATCTCCCGGGCCTTTCTGTGTGGAGTTTGCGTGTTCTCCCCGTGCTCACATGGGGTCCTCTTCCACAATAAGAACCCCAATTGAAAAACATGCAAGAAGATCGCCATCTCCTGTCCCTGACCACGACGTGGACCCAAGATCTGGAGCGAAATGGATGGGTTAAATTAACTAATTTCCGCAGCCTCCCTGCATGCATGTGTGTTTGGTGGCCACCACCTCCTGCATGTTTTGTGTGTGTGACATCATGTGGATTAATAAAGTGTGTTCTGTTCTGTTTCACACCCTTGAAGGAAAGGGAGGACAAGTCCAAGCCACTGACCAATGTGAGTGCATGTAGAAGCCTAGAAAGTAGTGGTTTCTCAATGTATTCTACCACGTGGCATTTAACGATGTGGAGGATTACTGCTGCTGCACATTATCGAGTGTGCAAATGTTGCATCAGGACAGGACGGGGTCTAACTATGTGGCTCTTGTTTCACAGGACACGGCCGGAGAAACGTGTAACATAGAGTGAGAAGCAGCCAAAGTAAGGGGTTCACTTTTCTGAGTGTGTCCTCTATGTGGCTGATTCTAAACATGACCTCTGATGTGATGCCTGTCTTGTCTTACCTGTGTAGGAGTGACCAGGGGGGGGCAAACTCACAAGCCACGGGCCACGCCACTGTGACGGTAGACTGCACTGGGACCCTGCAATAACATTGAGACCTACACACACACACACACACACAGACTAAAAGGACTGGTAAGGACGCGATCAAATGACATCGATCCACGTGGCCTCTCGAAGGTTTTGTTTTCGATCTCCAGCAGAAGACCCACTGTCAACACCTACAAGAACACGGGACCCTCGTCACCACTCATAAAGTCGCCCTGAGTGATTCTTGCTATTGTACGTAGGGCCACAGGTAGCTTAGCTCAGCCGTGTGTGTACTTTTTTGGGTGTAACCTCAGTCTATAACTCTGTCCATCTCCATACAAGTGAACGCACGGTGTTCGGCGCGCCAGTGCTCCCCTGTGTAACACAAATCATGCCAAACTCATCCATTACCTCTGTAACTGCGTAGGTTTTTTTTTTTCTCAAAGCCACCTTTAGACGTGCAGACGTGTCACTAGGAAGCTGTCAGAGCACACCGGTGATTCATTCCTCATATGCAGTTTGTGATTGACAGATGAACTCAATAAAAAAAAAAAATGAAATTATTTTACTGTTTTTTGTTTTGTTGTTGCACCCCAGCGGTTGGCTTTCTAGCGCCACGGAGTAGAGAAAAGAAGTGATGAGCAAATATCCAATGATTCTGCAAATCTTTTTTTTTATTGTCTTCCATTATGTCTAGGTGTACAAAAAGCATGCAAAAAATAGCTTCTTTATATATATTGGTACATATTTACATCGTAACAATTGCATTCCATAAGGGTGTGCCATGCATTTGTTTTTTTGTACGTGGGACATGACGCAGGTCAGTTGAGTACATTCGGAGAAATGCAACACAACACAGACATCCAGAAACACAGTGACAACAGGCACCTTCAACACAGATATCAGGACAGTCACATATGATACATAGCAGCGGTCCAAACCACAGCGCCCGCCCCGGACTTTACATTTATGTACACGCTCACACAGGTCCTCTTCCATCGGGGGTTAAAATAACAGCCTGAAAACAGGAAGAATGATGTGGAAATTGCACCCAGTGATTTCCCTTCTCCGCGTTTCAGTCTGTGAGTACTGCAGTAACAACACTGAATTAACAGGACAATAATCTATTAACCGCTAATAACTGGTGGCTGGTTGGCATGAAGAGACTGTCCTATATTTAGAGGGTTAGGGCTTTGATCTTCACTGGCAGCTAGTGATTAGCCCAGCCCCAGCGTCTCTCAAGAAGATACTGAAGCCCTACTTGTCACGGAGCAGTCATGTCAAGCAGCCCATACAACATATGAGAGTTACATGTGTGTGTTTCTCTCAGGGGAAAGTTCCCACTTCCTATATGGTCACTGAACCATATTCTAGCATATATGTTTCAGCAGTATCTGTATCATTTCCGTCCCTTTTGTGGAAATGTGGAAATTGTGGAAATGTAATTCAGCTTTTGTTACTGCAGCTATCACAGCATTTTGACACAGAAGAATAAGTTACTGGAAATTGGAAACAGATTTGATTTTCATTGGAAAAAAAACAAGTAGTACTGCTCTGACATACAGAACAATGACAAGATTAATGCATCAAAAAGCACACACAGAGAACATACAGATAAACAGCACGTGTGGTTTTGTACAGGTGGATTCCTTCCTTGATCATATGCCGGGTTTCAGGACAGGGAGGTACCAGTAGTTTCATAATTGATCGCAGGAATATTAACGTGTGTCCGGGGAACAGTAGTAAGTGGAAAAGTGCAAATATAATTTCAATTTAAACGGAATGAAAACGTTCACCGAGGACAAGTGAAAAGAAGCTCAAAAGGACTGGCGGTCTGAGAGCAGGGGTATGAGCCAATGGGCTTATGATGACAACGTCAACAATATTGCACTTCTTACACTGACAAATGTCTGTACAAACACACAAACGTAAAGTCGAGATTCACTCTCACAAGAACTCCATGAGCATTAAATCTTTCACCCTCCACCAGAGAGGTCGAACAGGTGCCCCTGTTAGATTGTTTGTCCGTCTGTCCGCAGGATTTCTCAAAAACGTTCCGCCATTAGACGATTAAGGTTTTTCAGCCATAACTAAGAAGCTAACGCTGTAGGGTATGTTTACAGGGCCAGGGAATCAATTTCACTTAAAACTTGAGGAATAGGAACGATGTCTTTGGGTGTAACAGCAAGGACGGACCGGGAACACACCATCCCATGTGTTTTGGTTCAAGCAGCCCTTCAGTGAAAGTACACAAAGTACACATCATCCTCAGCAGAGAAAAGGGATGAAAGCCAAGCATCATCAAATTAATGACCGAAACCAATCACTTGAAAATACACATAATGGGAAACTCAGAATTGGCAATTGGTTTGAGAGATATTCAAATACTCATCTCTTATACAAATATTTTACCTGCAGTACCAACATTATAATAAAGTTGACATTTTTACAATTCACAGCATTCATGATTTTTATGCATCTCTAAGTCCCTGCTTCTGTGACCAGAAATCCTAAAAGACACAGAGGCTTAATATGAGTGTACATAATGCTTTCCTGTTTAGATGCAACCATTCCTTCTCGGTCCTCTGGGAGTGTATTCACCAACAGTGCACTTCTGTATTAGACGATACTGAGAGATTAATAGAGGAAATTGCACTCCCTATTTCTAATCAGCCACACTTGACTGTATTGAAGTATATAGGGAGGTGTTGTTGCAGCCTCGGGCTTAATCACGACATCGAAATGCTCCTGTGCACTACGCGCTGCCAGTCGACATGCTTTCATTCGCAAGACAACGTGCCCGGGCCTGAAAGCGCGGGGAGGGGAGGGAGGCAGATTGAGGCAGAGCTGCTCTCGAGGCAGAAATAATCTCATTGGTTGAGCTAAACCTCAATGGAAGGAGCCAAAGAACCATGTTCTGAGCACAGTTAGCAAACTGGCAAACAAAATAGCAGACTAGCTAACTAGCCTAGACAGTTTAGTATGACTATAATACATTTTTCACCTGGTAGTAAGAGTGCTAGACTTTCTCTCTTACCTCTTGCCTTTTCCACTGGGCTTCAGTCTAACGTCACTTAGCCAGAAAGACCTTGGTTGTTTTGCTCTGCCCATTGAGGTTTAAGGCACAATCTTTGTAAAACTAAAACTCCAATTTGTGGGAGGGAAGGGGGAGTGAAATGAGAGAGAGAGGGAGTGAATAACAGTCTTTTTCTCAGAGTCTGTGCTTGTCTGTGTAGTCACCAGCAAACAATATAACACACAACTCTGTTTGATAGATGATGACTCACTTCTGAAAGCTGCACTCGCTGTCGGGGCTTAGTCTTGGGATGGTGCGCGCTCTCACGCGGATCAAACAGCGCAGTGTGTGTATGAGAAGGTGAGGAAGGCGGCAGAAAGTGGGTCGTTAAAAGAACAGAAAACACTCACTCAGACAAACATCACAAAGCAACGGCACAGAGCGGGACATGCATTTGAGGAGAATGAAATGCCTTCTAACAGAGAGAGAGGGAAAGGGAAATAATGACACATCACACAGCAGGAAACGTCACTTTCAAATGTGTTCAAGCACAGCCGCCATGTTAGCCAATTAAGCCCGAGCACCTGGTGGCGAGCACAGGAAGGGCTGCATCATCGTATATAATCGGGCTCCTAAAGAAAGCTACTGATAGCACCGGTGCGGGAAGAGGGCAGCTTAGGACGGCGAGTAAGAGCCAGGCGATAACACTCACGATACAGCAACGCATCTATGTACAGTATTAAAACAACTGATCAGTGATCAGACATCAAAAGCCCTGTGTTTTGACTTGCTTCAAAGAGTACGGTACGATACAGTGCCACTTGCATGCTTAAGCCTGTGTACGGTTGGAGAGGGGTTTTCCTTTCTCCTGGTCATGCTGCCTCTCATGGGTCGCCCTCATTTGTTCTGGATGGTGACGAGCGATACTATTCACCATGCATGTGTAGGTGAAAAGACTCAGAACTCGACAGCTAGGATGCCGTTATGATCCTCCTCTTCAGAGGGAAACGTCCGCGGACAGACGTGCATGCTCTTGTCGCGTGCCGGGAACAAATAATTTGAACTCGTGATGATCCGGCGAGCCGAGCGAGCTCCTCCGTTGTCTCATCGAGCGCTGCCAGTCACACCAGCTAATCTTGAAGGTGTTGAGATAAGGGAGCCACTATATTAAAGTGGTGGTTTTAGCGTTAGGGGCTTGGTAGCAGGAAAACAGGGAGACGGGAGTAAGAATGGGATAATGTGTGGATAACACGAGGGAGCAAAGAACAAAACAAGCCTGAGGGCGCAGATTTGAATGCCAACATGAGCAATATATCAGATGACAGTATTTTAAAGGTCGAGTATCTCCACTGGATAGAATGACAAGCCTGGAGTGGCGAGTGGTGCGCATAGTGGTTACGGCGAAGGGACGTAAAGGGGGAGGGGCTTAAGAAGGGCTGACTGGAGCGTCGTAAAGACTCAAGAGGAGGGCTCGTCTTCATGCAGGTCCTCCAGCTCTCCTTCCCTGGGTCCATCTCCACTGCTGCCCTTCCTGAAAGAGGGAAGAGAAGAGAAAGAGAGAGAGATTATTATAGTTAATTCCATCATCAGTCTTTCCTGTGAATTTTGAGCTGGACAACTGCTTGCTGTGAGAATGAAGCTCTAAATTATCGTAATATTTTTTCCCCAGTGGCTCTGCTTTATCTTTCCAAATACAACAGGGCAACCGGAGATTCCCTTTTTTCTTTTTTTTTTCTAACTGACATTGATGAAGGTAGAAAACATCACAACACGCTTTTACCCTTCTAGCACAGCAGTAAATGACAGCAACAAGGAGATGGCAAAGATGTCAGAGATGACAGTTGGGGAAAGGCTGTTTCATCACGTCTCATGATGGGGACAAACAAGATCTGAGGTGTGTAAGATGATGATGGGTGCGAAGGCTGGTAGACGTTTGACAGACAGCGTGCCAGACCGCATTGCACAAAGTGTTACCTTAGCGAGGGGTGAAGTTTTAAAGAGGGCCGGAAGGGCCACGAGTCCCTGCAGCAGAGTGGGAGAAAAAAATGGAAACATCATAGGTGAGAGAGCAAAGGTCACCCGAGGACGTCAATGAAATGGTCGGAGGAGAATTGGAATTTATTTAGCAGATGAGATGATTCTCCCTTCTCACTCCATTTCCACAACAAGGCGCTATGTGTAGCAGTTTTAAGCATCAACATATCATTGTCAAATTAACTGTGATACCGTGGTACCGTGGTACACTGGTACACTGTAAACAAACGAGACTAGCATTTGTCAAAATTAAGACCGTCTTTTCCAAAAACCTTGCTGCTTTCTGTCACAACCAGGATTTTGACACCTCCTCCCCCTCCCTCCTTTGTGTCGCTGCACATTTGTTTGTTTTCCTCTTTTGCTTTACTGTAGAGGATAAACATGTTGGAAGTGATCTTCCCATAGGACGTTCGCTCGTTTCCACCATCTGCCTTTGCGAGAAACTCTAAAAGCTTTAGTTCTGTAAAGCAATCTCCCTTTGCGCCATAAAGCAACCCAACAGATTACCCCGCACAAATTTGACCCAGCGGCATGCAATGTAAAATGCAGTGTAGAGGCTGGTAGCGGCTGCTAATCTTCTTGGCGATGGTCTCATTCATTTACGGTTAGTATAATCATGTCTCAACATTAACGTGATAATGATTTATTGATGTTAAGATGCTACACGTAGCATCTTTAAAACCTTAGCTCTCATGATGAGTGGTCCTACAATCAATGACCTAGGTGTACGCTTTTCATGATGAGATGAAGGTCACGAATCAGGAGCCATAAGCTGATTCTGAGTTTGTGTCTGTATAGACTGCGCATGCAATCATGACTTCATGTTTATCTCAGTGTCATGGGTCTAAGATGTAGGAGGCGCTGGTTCTTGCAATAGCCAACAGGGGGCAGTAGTGGTCCAAACTCCCTACAAAACCCCTCTGGAAACATCCACCTGAGATAGCAGCCCTCAGCACTCTGAGAGCCTGGAGCAGAGAGTGCAATAGAAATCATCTTATAAGACCTACACATTGGGAGATTACAGTCTACTATTGCCAGTGATCCACACACAGTTACAGTAGGACGACTTCAGCCAGACGTCAGCTAGACACTCATAATACAGATTGCTGTCCCAAGGTTATCCAAGGTGAGAACACCCTAGGTAGTGCAGGAAACAGTTTGCTCTTGGTTGCATAAGCTTAAACTGTATGATGGGAAGATCCATCCCTTATGATACTTTTAATCCATGCAACAGAAAATCCGAAGTCAGCCTGAGGCACTCTAGCATAGGTACTTCAGCGGATCCCTTTCAGTCAGTCCCAATACCCTTGAAAACTGAAAGTAACACACAAAGAGACACTTATAAAAGCCGTAAGCTCCATCGCATCCGGCGAGAGAATGAATTATGGTGCTATGGCAACACAAACTGGCAGCTGCTGCTGCTGCAGGAATGGATGCTAGTTAACCTGCTATCAGAGACAGGGGGGTGGGGGGGTGAACTAACCGCCAGTGTCGGGATCACAAGGGACAATGTGATTGGGTGTGTGGGGTTTTGGCCGGATGAGATATGCACGTTTTAAGTGGGCGGCGGGGGTGGGGGAGGTTCTGGTCATTGGATGATTGACAGGTCGCGGACCAGTGCGTGCTTACATGAGCAGGTTGCCAGGTGCCGACATGGACCGCTCCTCTCTCCTGCTGGGACACTCAAAGGGGTTACTGAAGGAGCGCTTCCTCAACATGGCCTTTACCAGGATCTGTCACATTCACAGACAAAAGGGAGTGTTAGAAAATACACACAGAAAGTTCACTTTTTGGTTTTGTGCTGGCTTTGCAGACCAAACAAGAATGAGATTGCGCTAAATCTGATCTCAAACACACCAAAGCTTACACACACAAATACATGGTTACACGTGTATTTAGGCTGCGTATCCACCGGGGACCTCTTTGCTTCTTCTGCAGATCTGCAGCTGAACGGGCTTTTCAGCGCTTAACATGCCAGGCGTTTGAAGCCTGAATGAATGTCCGATTTAAAAATAGGAAATATGTCTGAGAGTTTTGCGAGTTGCAGACTCGGTGGCAACAATGACACATTTTACCTGTCACACTGTGTCGTACCCGCTGAGGAATAAATTGTTTAAGTGTATTTCTGAATCTGAAAATGGTGCAAATGGTGCAGTTTTCCACTTTTCCGATCACAAAAAAATACATCTATAACACAGTAGCATCACGTTGTGTGACATAAACATTGCACCGGGAAGGATTCATTATGAATATAACCCTTGTTCCCTGAAGGAAGGAAATAGCTGAAGTCCCATTGAATCGCACTGTAAGGCCACTGCATGCAGGGAGGCGCTGCTACTGTGCAGGCTCATCTCCAAATGCTAGACTGCTCTTTAGCGCATTTGAGAGGCCGGAGGGTGCTGAACCTTCGTTCCCGCCATGTTCACAACAGTTTGTTCCTTTTCAGTCGGTACATTCGGTACAACAAATATCTCCAGGGGATGCACCATAAGTACAAGCAAATAATACCTGTAACTAGGCTAGTGGTAGGAATACACAATAGAGACTGCAATCTATTTATTTTCAGGATTTAAGAAAAAAAAAGCTTTCTTCTCCAAGAAGGAATACTTTCCAAAATGTGAAAGGGCTCTGTGTTGCCACAGTTTGTAGTTTGTCACAATTATAGTTAGAAGAGATTCTCAAACTATGGAACAGGAAAAAAAAACCATAGGCTCACTGCTAAATACCCTAAATACCATTCCCTGGGAGCAGCTATTCCCGGTCATATGGAGGCAGTAAGCTAAAGAGTGAAAATGAATGTGAGACATCAATTTAACAAAAATGTGCCTGGTGGACGGCAGCAGGATTTCCTCCTTACCACTGCAGAGAGGCTGGGAACAAACTTGATTGAGTTCTGGATCTCCTCCTCTGTCACCTCCACCACAGAGCAGTGGTCCTCCTCTAGAGGCAAGGGGTCGGTACCTCCCTGGGTCACCCACTTGTCCATCTGTGTACACACACACACACACACACACACACACACACACACACAGGTATCATTACAAAGCCCCGGGGCTTTGACGTGCTACTTGTTTTTGGTTCAAGACTATTAGCACTCCCATAAAATAAAGGTCACTTGGATGTGGAAGCTCAACCTCCACAGAGTCAGTCTCTCCATCATCAGCTGAGCAGCTCGCGGCTGTATATGTCTGAACTGTTCAACTATCCCTGACCAAAGAAATCTTAAATGAAATTCTTAAACCCTTGTGTCAAGCTAGATACAGTATCTCTGTGTTTGTGTGTGTGTGTGTGTGTGTATGTGTGTGTTTGTGTTTGTCTGCGTGTGTGTGTGTGTGTGTGTGTGTGTGCAGGGACAGCCTAATACATCCTCTTCCACAAACACAAACAGTCTCTGGTGTGAAAATGATTCACTGACACATGATCAGATTGTATCACGGAGACACTAGAGAGAGCGGGGGAATGTCATTCGTCCATCGCTGGCCTGGGACCTAGTACCATAGTCAGGTCAGTACCAGCGCATTGGGCAAGTGATGGTTTCTGGGACTCGTGAAGGCAAATGATTGTAAAAAGGGACGTTGCATTGCGTTGTTTATGAAGTTAACTGCTTGTTGTACTGAACAACAACTGACTCTAACCTCATGGCTGTCACGCAGACCTGCTCTGGCTCCCTACCTTGATCTCTGGGATGGCGATCCTGGTGTCTGGGTTCTTATCCAGCATCTGCAAGATCAGAGTCCTCAGCTCCTCACTGGCCTTTGGTCTGTGGGAAACAACACGCGGTTACAGGAACACAGCAAGGTCTTGGGGAGATCTGCCTGCTGGTCAACTTAGCCGTTGAGCGATGAGAACGCGGACACCAACATCATCCATGTGTCCCTGGTTGTTTGCTCCAGTGCTCCATGCTAGTACTTGAGTATACACTATGTTGAGCGATAGTAGGTGACTAGCATTGTCTGAAGTAAAAGGACTGACCCTTAAGTAATACAACGTTTTTTTTAGTGGTTTTGAATGGGCTGTTGATTCAGACTCAATATAGCTGATGTATGCTGGTATACGTTTGGGTGACCAAGCACGTATTCATCGACTGAGCAGCAATGTTAGCTGCACACGGTCTCCCTTCGCCCACCACCTTCACTTGGAAACAGGGGAAGTAGTCCCTGGTATGTTAGTTTTATAACATATTTTGTGCAATTCTACCAATATAGTACACAAAACTACCACACATAGCAGGAGACCATTTAAGATAACTTACCTTTTAGCTTTAGAGCTGCTACAAGTTCTCATTTTCTGACTTTTGCGATAATGCTAGCCGACTACTATCGCTCAACATAGTGTATGCATCAACCTACCAGGGAAAGGTACGGGGTAAGTTAACCAAGGGAACAAACCTCCCAAAAACTTCTTTTAGAGCTAGCTGTGGAGGACAATATGGGCTTTTGAAATCATTCTAATAAAATGCTAGGACACTGTGTCTCTAAAACTGATCCGAGCCAAGCCCTTCGAGACGCCAGGCAAGTGAAGATCACGCTCAGAGGTATCTGCGATAGCGAGCTCAAGCCTGTGATATCAACAGCACTGCAAGTCACAGCAGGTTATGAGGATGCAACATCATTTTGTGTTGTAATTTGATGATAATGCAATAAGGTACGAATGCATGGAAGTAGGAGTGTCATATACCGCATTAGTATCATAATAGAGATAGTAGAGAAAAACCCGTGTTAAGAGATGCTCCTTTGGTAACGGTGGACAAGCCAGGGCTGATAGACACTGATCGGTAAGGAAATGACTCCTGTTACGTGATGTGATAGATATTCTGAGGGGGAGGAGGGTTGCTGCTTGATGAACTAGCTTTTGACACGGTGACTATAAGTCTCTTGAGAGCACCGGGGGAAGACACCCATCATTAACAACGTGACACCCTGTCCTAGCACATACTCCAGCTGCCACTCAAAGCCTCTTCACGTCTGCTGTGTTTACACCTCATTCTCTCCGTCTCTCTCCTCTCCATCACTCTTCCTCGCTGCCTATCTTTTGTTCTCTCTCTCTCTGTCTCATTCACCCCAGACGACCCCAGCGCCCTTTCTTTTACCTCGTAGGGGAAGGGAGAGTAGCTGAAGCGCGGGAACTCGCGTGTCTCCAGGCTACCGGCGCTCCAGTTCGGTTTCTCTCGGTTTTGATCATGTTCGGTTGACATTCGCTGCACACGAACACCGACGGCAGCGCAGTGCAATTAGTTATTGTGTGCGTGCGTACGAGTGAAACAGAGGGTTGCAGCTGAGGTGGTAGCATCGGCCTAAGATGACGCCTGGAGCTGGAGACTGGATGAAACATCACCCCTGTCTCCTTTAATGGAGAGAGTGGAGGAGAGGGAAAAGGAGGGAGGGGGGGTGAACTTACGATTCTGGGAATTCCACACATTTGGTCCTAATCTTATTGTGCAAAGCCAGGATGTACTCGTCGATAAACGGGCACTGCAACAGAAAGAGTGAAAATAAACAAGGGACACTAAATTGTTACTGTGCCAGAGGACAAATTGCATCCCTAGAGACAGCCAAGACATAAAACAGCAGCACTAATCTCATTGGCACCAGTTTCTAGCCTTGAGTGATGTTACTAGGCGGTTGCTGTATCGACCATAAAATAATACAAAGTACAAAAACAATGGTGGTGGTCTTCTCTGTGGCTGAAATGTGGTAATCAGCGATAGCCAGAGAGAAAAAGAGGAGACTCGCCTTCCCGAAGACGAAGCAGTAGAGAGTCACTCCCATGGCCCACACGTCCAGCGCCTGCAAGAAAGCACCAGTAGAGGTTAAATGAGAACTAATGGCAACGATAGACGGACATCACAATACATTCAGGAACGGGCCGCGGCCCATCCACGCCGTGATGGATTCGCTCATGCACGGTTGTGTAAACACACGAATGCAGCACGGTCACATAAATCAATGCAGACCGCCTGCCAAGCTCATTTCTTTGGGAGCTCTCTCTCTCTCTCTCTCTCTCTCTCTCTCTCTCTCTCTCTCTCTCTCTCTCTCTCTCTCTCTCTCTCTCTCTCTCTCTCTCTCTCTCTCTCTCTCTCTCTCTCTCTCTCTCTCTCTCTCTCTCTCTCTCTCTCTCTCTCTCTCTCTCTCTCTCTCTCTCTCTCTCTCTCTCTCTCTCTCTCTCTCTCTCTCTCTCTCTCTCTCTCTCTCTCCCTCTCTCCCTCTCTCCCTCTCTCTCCCCGCCTCTCTCTGAGCAGCAGACTGTTTGCCCAGAAGCCTGTTTCTAGCCTGTTACTAGCCTCCCGAACCTGGACAATCTATTACGACGCCACAAACTCCAAGACAATCTTTTCTCAGATATGGTGCCGTGGTGACCGACCTGTTCCAGGCGTGCCACTAGGGGAGGAAAGAGATTGTTTCGCAGCTATTAAAGATTTTTTTGTGATATATGAGTGTTAAAATTGAACATTTCACTGCTGAATTATGCAGAAATCACCAACGCTGGTGCATAATGAACACAAAAGCCCCTGGAACAAGGGTCAAACAAATCCAAATCAGCGAGAGCGTGAGACTAATCAGACAAAAAGTGGCACTAGGACTGCATATAGTCCTTGAAAGACATCAAGGAACAGTAGGCTGAGGCACTTGAACGCCACTTAGATCCTTTTTCTACAATCAATCTTCTACTCTGGCCCCTGTTTTCTGGACATGCGGAGAGGGTCCTTCCACGACCAAATCCATCAAATCAGTCCGCCATTAGCATTGAAGGCTTGAAAATGACCCGGTCTCTTGTAAAAGGCCTGTGGTCTGATTATATAAAAAGACTGGAGGATGAGGATGGAGTGGTGTGGTCATTTCTAAATCTGCATGTAGGGTAGTGTGGCGGACTGGAGGGAGGGTGGGGGGAGGCTTAATTGGATCCAGGAGAGAGGTGAGTTAGTGGACTGCTTCTTTCCTGGATCCGGTACCAGCTGCAGCCAGTTGGGACTGATTGCAGCTGGGGCCTTTTTAACCTGTGTGTGAATGTGTGAGTGTGTGCGCGCCAGGGTGAGAGACTGGTTGTGTGACCAGGGAGCCGACAGGGATGGTGGATCCGGTCGGCTGGGTCTGAGTGCGGAGCGGAGAGACGGGGCCAGAACCAGCGGGAGAGGACGGAGCGGGAGCGGGCCGTCTCCTGCCGCGGTGCGGCAGGTCCGCGGAGGCGCAGTCGGGAGCCGCCTGCAGGGCTGACCGGTCGGGACGGGATGCCCCTGGAAGCCTGGCAGGCTGGGGCAGCCTTGGGGCTCCGCGGCTGGCCCACCGGGACCAGGAGGTCCGGGAGGTCGCCGGCAGAGGGAGACGGCGCCGACGATCAGCTGCTGTCAACCCGGGCCGTTGGTATTATTGTGTGTGGATTGTGTGGACAATAAAACGGCCCTGCTGGCCATTTAACTCTCCCCCCTGCCTATGTCTCTGCCTGTCACGGACCCCGGTTATGTGGCACCTTGCCACAGGTAGCTCAGCAAGCTCAAATACAGCAACGAGGGATTTCATCAGTCATTTCACCCAACAGTATTGGTTTGTAAATAATGTGCATGCAGAAAGAGGCAGTTGGTGATCAAACATGACCCATTACTCCATTCAAAAAGTGGGTATTACAACCTCTTTATATACTGATTCTAAGTTGCAAGCTAAATCAAAGCAGCTTCTGATGTTTCTACAACACCAAAACATTGACTTTGGTACTGATGCCCCCCAAGTCCTAATACCGTTTTTCGCAAACATATACCATGGCATAAAAAAGCATCTGAAACCAGAAAATAACCTAGAACTAACAAAATACCCTCAAAATTATGATATAATAATATCACTATTAAACTTTTTTTTTTACCCCTAACTACTACTGCTAGATTGACGTTTTGAAGCGGGAGAACAGAAGCTATAAGACGTTTTTCCCAAGGGACATATTCTGCTGCACACAGCACGGTCATGCAGCAAAACAGCACGGTCATGAAAACCTTATTACCTAAAGTCAGCTTGAACTGTGTGTAAATAAATAGGATTTATATGTGTGCATGTGCATTTTATTCAAGGTGACAGTATGTATATAAGTATATTATTATTGATTAAACTGTGGGTATGGGAAACCTCTAGTGTTGTTCCATCTGTCAACTGCTAGTGACGCTGCACTACTAGCCTCCTAGTGTTGTTTAATACCAAGTAACATGGAGGGAGGAGGTTCCTCCTTAGACTGGCCGGCCAGTTAGTTTGTGTTTTGTGTTTAGTTTAATGATTCTCATTTTCAAATCAGGAGGCTGTGGCTGGCAACCTGCCAACAGCTGCTGCAGCTGCAGCACTTGAGTTCAGTTTGGGACCGATCGATGAGTAACCTCAGAGACACACACTTTGGGCCGGACTAGCACAGGCTAGCACAGATAATGTACTTTACACTCACACACACACACACACACACACAATCCTCACTCACTTTTCCACTGAAGCTCTTGCGCTTGTCTGAAAGGGTCTCCGGTGCCATGAAGGCAGGTGTGCCAGCTGTGCTGGAGAGCAAGGCATCATTGCCCTCAAACTGGTTGCTGACCCCAAAGTCAGCGATCTTCACATGGCCATCATCGCCCAGCAGCAGGTTAGAGGGCTTGATGTCCCGGTGGACGATCTTCTGGTAGTGCACTGAGGACCAGGGAGAGAAAGAACACTGTCAGATTCCTTGAACTAGTACAGATCAGACGAGGCACCGCAGGAAATAATCCTTTCATCCTATCAGAATCATATTTTATGTGCCGAATATGAACACAAGCACTCTTTGTGTTACGACTTATTTATTTTTCATATGTAAACTAGCTAATATTTCATTAAAATGCACAAATTTTAATTATTTTCCTCAGTGGATAAAGTCAGAGGGCATTCTTCCTGTATCATTTTGATGAAAACCTAAATATTTGTTCATTTCCAGAGTGATTTGTAAAACAAATATATTTTGCTGAATTATTTACAAATACTATGTATTTGGTGAAAATCGCAGATTTTTCACTATTTTTTTTACATGTAAAATACCCCATGATATATAAATGCAAATTTTTGTCAAGAAGTGGTTTGGTAAATTTGTTTTGTGTACAAAATTCCTAACTTTGTGTTTGGTGTACTTGACACAGTTTGTAGTGTTTCTTTGTATATTTTATGAAAATACAGATTCTAGAAGTAAAAAGGCTCCCCACTAAATACTGCAAGTATATATGACAGTGACGTGAACCAAAGAGTGCAAGTTGTTCTTAAGCTGTTCTCTGAGCCTTAACACTTAACGGCAGCGTGAAGCTTAGACCTGGACACTCCACTGATTGGATAAGTGGTGCCCTCATGTCTGAGGAGGCCTAATCAAACATGAAACACTTGACACGATTACCGGCCTTGGGAATTAACAATTGTGAGCTCTAATAAGATCCAAATAGAAGAGACAGAATGCAACCACTACTAATATTGTCATGAAAACAGCAATATATAACAATTTTGGCTCTGATTTTACAAGACACGCTTTAATGGAATAGCCCGCTTTAACACAACCCCTCAACAGAGTTCATGAACAGCCTGATATTGACTTCTTTGGGGGCCTGTAGTCACCACAACTCATTTTGGAAAACTAGTCTTAAAACCATTTTTCGTAACCATATATAAACAAAGAAAAGTAGATCCAGGTAATATGACCCCTGTCCAAAGTAATAGTCTTCAAGGAGGGTGGCAGGGTGGTCTAGAGGAACCTGGTTCAAGCCCTGTGGCGACAAGCATCCGCCCTGCTGAAGTGTCCTTGATCAAGACCCTGAATCGACATCAGCTCCGAGGACGCAGCTCTATAGCTGACCCTGTGCTCTGACTTCACTGGGATCAATTAAGTCTCACACATTTATTAAGAAATGTCGCTTGTCTGTATGTATTGATTCTGTGTGCTGCGACGAATGCCGATGACAGTGAAGTGAAGCCCTGGAGGAAGCTAACGCCGACTGCTCCGGGGGGTGTGTGCGCTCAAAAGAGAAAATGTTCCATCAAAGCGAAATATTGCCTAAATGGCATGGGGTTTGTTCATGTGTGTCTCAGTGGCCTCGTTTTCGAGACGCAGCTCAGTCAATTGGTCCACACTAATCTTTGCGCTCGTGTGAAATGGATCTACTTCGGCAAATGAGGACACACCCAGAGGGAAACCCTTTGAACGGCCAGAGGCGAGACACTGATGAGGTGTATAGCACACAACGGCAGCCAGGCCTCCAGGGCATGGGCATGGAGAGTCAAGGACTGCCGGGCTTCTTCGGAAGAAAGAAAAAATCACTATCAAGCAAAAGATTTTTTTTTTTCAAAGGTTGAGTGAGAGCAGGAAAGAGATTGCTGTCCAAATATCTCCTGCCAAACCTAATATGCTTTTGAGTATTATAGTAGGTACTGTGGTGATTCATTAATGGGGGGATATCTAATGTTTTTCATGGCTTTTACATGCTTGGATGTTCCTTGTTTACAGTAAAAACAAAAAGTGAAAATTTTGTATTTAGAAAGAAATGGCGCTGCTGAAACGGGGCCAAGTGAGCACGGTCGGGTTGTTGGAGTCGACCAATCATCCTACGTTTGGCGCAAAGAGAGGTGATCCCCCCTAGTACCTCCATCCAATCAGAGCAGGCTGCTAGAAACGCCCCCTAAAACGGCCTGTAGTTCTTTAGCGGGGTACTACAGTTTCACTTTAACAAAACACTTCCCAGGTGTCTTTCATAGCCTCAAGGTAAGGATATAAAAATGTAGGAAAAGCAGAAAAAAATATATCCCAGCCACCCCCACACAGTTTATAATAGTTACACATCACCTTCTTAGGGCGACTCCCTGCATCAGATACTCACAATACTCTATGCCCAGGATGATGTCTCTAAAGTATAGCCTCGACTGCTCCTCTGAGAAGGGACTGTCTGTGGGCACCTCCATCACCGGACTGCAGATCCAGGCAGACGATACAGAAACACACACACACACACACACACACACACACACACACACACACACACACACAAATCCACAAATGATCTGTACCAGTGGTTTAACTGCGTTGGCACCTGAAATCCATCCCAAAAACATGCAAACGGAATACATATCGAAGCTGTGATTTCAAAACATCGTCCTTCACCACCACGCGGACACTCACAGGACATAAATAAACCACTGCCTCCATTGAAAAACAAAAACAAAAAAAAACAATTCCAGTCATCACCCTTTCTGCCGTGATTCCTCAAAGATCTGTGATCCTCCGATGCCCTGGAGTAATTGTGCTGAAAGGGGGATTCAAGTCACACTGCTCCTCCCGGCCCAAGACTTGTTTGATCGATATATATATATATGAAGACGAGGAAATCTTTCCATAAGAACTAGAGACCCTCAAGTCTAACGTGATGCCGTCAAGCTGCACAACCTGGATCTGGTCCAACAATGACGCAGGCTGACAGTGTGGCCAGACAGAAGGTTTGTACATTTAGACAGGTGGGGCTGGCTACAGTGGGCAGCACTGACTGTTCACAACAACAAGCTGTGTTGCCCGAAGCCTTGCTAAGTATTTAGCCTTGCTAAGTGCGTATTTAACTAGTGAAGATCAGGTGGTATTCCAATTTCAAGGCAAAACCCCATTTCATCTAGCATGAATGGCCTATTCAGCATCAAGTACTACAGTTATTATTATTACTATTAGTAGTAGTACAAGTAGTAGCAGCAGTAATAATCCGGTCAGCTGTCTATTGTTTCTCTCACTATGGAAAAACTAGGAAATAGAAACGATAATGACTCTTATTACATCCCACATGTGAAATAACAGCAGCTGCTCTCCCATATCGGCTCGTAAAGACGTCTCACATCATCGCAAATGTTCGCCGGCGTAGGAGGGCGCGCCTCACGCAGCACAGGCCTCGCCGGCACCGGGAATAACTGGTGAAACCCGTTATGAGCATTACGGCTCCCTTTTGAAGCAACAAAACAACGGCACCGTGTCAACACTGCAGAGACCAAGGCAAGGGATGGAGGGATGGCAGGAAATAAGCTTTCAGTTACTAAAAAAAAAAGGACGTGTCCTGTACTCACCCCTTGCGCATGAGTTCAAACACTGTTGGAAAACAAAAAGAGAGGGAGAAGGAAGAGAGGAACACGTAAGTCCATCCGATTGGTGCATTCATTCTTTCAACTGAGGCAACATCTTAGCAGCACATCAATACCGCTCGACTGGCTAGAGCCTTCAATTAACTCAGTAAGCCACATTAAGCAGAAATGGAGTTTGGCCGCTTTACACCATCATCCTAACTGGGACCTGGCAGCACTGATGGAAGGATTCTACATAATGGATGAGCCCTGAGGCGGCGGGGGGGGGGGGGGGATGAGAGATGATCTGCATTACAAAGAAGTGATAAGAACCCTCATTGGTGGCATATGTGCTGAAGTGCTAAAGGCTGATTAGAGGAAGATTTAGAGGAAGGAAGAGAATATGGTCTGCATACCCATGTGCAGGTTGTCCTCCGCAGGATCATCCAACACCTGAAACATTGACATGCCAGCATGAATCACTGTCGTGAGCGCAGGCTTTCCAGCTGAAAACCTGAGTCATAAGTACAGGTGGGTGTGGACAATAAGCAAACTGGCACCGGACATTTTTTTTCCCACAGGATTACGTAAAAAAAAAAAGCTGACAGTTTGTATTCAGAGCAGCAATTAATAGTCTCCACAGGGGGCTGAGTGGTAGTTATTGGGGGGACTTCATACATTGAAAGCTACCTTTTGCCTTTTCTAGGTGCCTGTAGGTGGAGACGCTGTTCACGAATCTGGATGGGGATGATATCGGTGGACGACTACAATTAAAACACGGCTGCTGTGAACTCCGCAACGTCGGGCAGTTTGATAACAGCAGGAGTTCCCGCCGGACTACACGTCCGATGTTGTTTTCCACAATGTCATTGTTCGGGGCTCGCGCAGCCGTCGCGGCAAAGGTTCACGCTTAGACAAAGCATGGAACGTGTAGTCCATCTGGGATTTCTGTGTGAATAAAGCTGTTGAAAATGAAAACTACCACTGTGAAGGCTGCGGAGAAAACCATGTCTAAAGCAACATGGACACTATTTATTCAAGCTGCCAGTTGCAAAAATGAAAAACGCACACATGTACTGTTAAATAGATAGTAAATGGTGTTGTTTTTGCATTAGAAGTGGTTCCCCGTCCTTGCTGTAAGCTGTAACCTGTCAAAGAGCGGTAGTCGTGCAAACCATTAGTACTGATTTTACTTGTAGCTGTCCACTCTGGTGTGTTGAGTGACTTATGGGGAAATAGGCTGCACTCATAACAACACTCCCTGTCAGTGAACACAGAGTTATACCGTCTCTTCCATCCATCTGTGACAAATCGCCATATCACTTTCAGTCACATTTTCCTCTCAGCGTGGGCTATAATCTTTTCTAACAAGAGAAAAAGTCTATTCATAATCAGATGGACTGGACTGCAAGTCTCACAGGAATCAGTTGGATACCCCGTAATGAATGTGATCCCGACCCAAGCACAGCTCGGCTAATGCACTGAGAGGGAACAGATTTGCCCGTAGCCCACGTATGCCCATTCTGAGTGTGAGTGGATAATAAGAGGGTGGACCAAAAAAAAGGAAAAAAAAAGGGGGGTGGTTGGGGAGAGAGCTATCTACTGCAGGAGAGCTAAAGAAGTACTCGGCTTTAAGTTAAAAACTCAAACATTGCTGGCACACTCAACATCCCAGCCAGCCAGCTTTCACCACCGGCTGACTCCCCACCAAATCTCGAGCGCGGCTGCGGTGCCCCCGCCATCTGGCCGAGATTGAAAAAACAAACAAAAAAAAACCAAAACGCTCTGATGATATCGTAGGGGAGCGCCGGGCATCTCGAGTCACGTCTTCAAATCAGCTCTCTCATAAACAACCGCCTCTGTAGACGAGCCGAGAGCCGATCTGTCTCAGAAATTTCACAGCTCAGTGTGAGCGCTTCGGCTGCTGTGACTAACAGGATCCCTTTAGAGAGGGGAACCTGTGTTCTTCCAGTCAGACATGTAGGCACCAATCCTTTTTAAAGGCCCGGTGAGAGGCGTCTTATCTGCTGGAAGGAAAGCCCATCTAAACTCAGGTCTCCCACCTTTTTTATTTGTGGAATAAGGTTTTTTTAGGCTGACATACATCTTTATGATCTCTATGATTCATAGCATGCTTCATACTAAGTTGCATCAAACTGATTTAAGTTGGGGAAAAAAAGCATAAATTAATGTTTTTCTGAAGAAATAATTGTCTTTTGTTTATACTGGGTGGTTGTTTACAGGATAATCACCAACTGTATAGTTTACCACTGCATTATTGGACATGACTGGATGGGGAATGAGACTCTAGTTTCCACTATCTATACAGTAGAAAGTCTAATTCTGAATGCATATAAACTGTATTTGCAACAACCGAAGTCGGAGAGACGCTCACCTCCACCAGCTTAACGATGTTTAGATGATCCAGTTTTTTAAGGATGGCGATCTCTTGGTAGACCCTTTCAAGGGGTCCTAAGATTTTGGGCTGCTCTCCTTGGGCTGCTTTGGGTCCTCTGGGGGGCGGGCGACCTGCAGACCACCACGCACACACACACACACACACACACGCCACACGCAACTTCACAAAACGCTTCATTTGGTCTTGATCAGTCTTGACAAGATGAAAGGAAAAGGAATTGTCCTTTAATATGGAGACCATTTTTTTCTCTTTTTCTCCTACACTATTTCAAAAGAGAGACAAATAAAAATGTGTTTTTTCTTCCAACTGCTAATTCATTTAGATAGAGCTGCATCACATGACCTACTGCATGACAAAAGCAAGTAGCACTGTGTTTCAAGAGAACATCAGAAAATGGCTTCCATTTCTACATGTTGACCATATCAGTGGTGATAAATCTGTTCCATTGACAATAATACTACATGTTTAGAGTACAGTAGCCACAGGAAAAGGTTCTTTCACCTCAGGCAATGCAATTAAATGACATCATGGGATTTCATTTTCATTGATGTTGGTGTTAAAGTTCAGAAAAGTCCCAGGAAATAAAAAAATATATATATATATATTTCAGAAATCCAGTATGAACAATTACCCTTTAAGGCAGACTGAACAGGTCAATGTTTGGCCACAGAGACAGAACAACACATTTAGCTCCATCCACAAGACCTGCTGTAACGTCACCCCTTTCACAATCTACTTTTACAAGAACTTTGTAATAACTATCGTAAGATGATAGTTCCAAGCGAGATAGAAAAACGAATAGAATAGAATAGAATAGACTTACGTGGGAAACCACACTGCTTTATCAGCCTCTTCTTGGACACCACTTTCATGGCCTGGGAAAAAGTTGAGAGTGACTTTGTCAAGTCCCCGCAGAAGCATACATCATATATGGTGTGATCACATACAGCCCATATCAACAGTAAAGAAAAGACAAAATAATCATTCTTTAAGAGTAAGAGAAAGACCGGGCTGCGATGTGTAGAAACACAATCTCACATCACTAACAGGTAGGAGTTACTCTTACTCCACCTTCAGCGACGCCACGTAAACACCAAAATCGAGTTAGGCGGCGTTCACGTGGGACATTCGGCATCTGTCAAAATTCATGGGCAAGTTTTGCGCGGAAACCACCTGGGTTGTGTTTTCGTGGAACCATTTCATCACTGCAAATCCATTTATTCCACAAGTGGCAGCAGCGTCCCAACTTGTGCCCTGCCTCAGAGCTGGAAACATGAACGTTTTTTAAGTGTCAGCGGATTTGTTATCTGTGCTATTCACCCCTGTAAAAGGCCAGGGGAATGTCTGAGCAGATAAGTCTGAGGCATCACAATCATGCAGGGAAAAGGGCATCTATCATCTTCTGAAGGACAGCTGCTGTGTGTGTGTGTGAGGGAGAAAGCTCATAATGATGACTATTTGAAAAGAATGGGTTTGTCAAAGGGATGGAAGAGAAAGTAATTAACATTTATCGCGTGTCGGGGATGCTGGAAGGTTGGAAACCGCCGTCTCCAAAGTACTGCGCACACGCCGACGTGATTTGGCGGAGCTACTTCGTTTTCCAAGATTTCCACACCGCAGACGTTCTGCACAATGACTTCTTTTGAAAACTGCGGCGCAGGACGGAGGGTCTGGAGCGTGTATAACCCCTGAGCCTAGATCCTTTCTCGTTTGTGCTTGTGGGTGGGCTGGTGATGTACAGGAATATAGGGAGTTACATTCTACCTGTAATGCCACCGAACATCCAGAAACAGATTTATTTATTTTAGTACGATTTCTTTCTTTCTCTGCCTTTGTGTTATTCACAAAGGGGGAAAAAAACAGAAAGAAGAACCTCACAGCAAAACATCCATCTGTAGCTTTACGCCCAGTGGAAACAAGGTGATGGCTTATGGTGTATTTGAGTGAAAAATGAAACTTCAGCCCGCTGGGATTAGCTGAAGGGGATCCAGTAAAGGCTCGACATCTCAAAGACCTGAACCAATGAGCTTCACTATCCAGACGGTTCAAAGCAGTTCAGTGAAATTTACCAAACACCACAATTGGGATGACTTTCATTAGCTTGCAACAACAGGTGTCCATAATGGCGGGAAATATTGTTTAAATGGTAATCTGAGCAATAGAATAGCAGGTAGCAGATGTGATTTTACATCAGCAGGTTGAAGCACCACTGTCACCTGTTGCCATTGTGGCACTTTTGAACGCCTTGAACACCTTGAACCCCCAGCTCTGCACCGCAAGCTTGCTAAAAGATGAAAATCAAAATGTTAGGCCGCAGGAGGTACAGGTGGAGTGAGCGAACCTTCACTGAGAGTTTACAGAAAAGAATGAAGAAAGAAATATTGGGGCTGTTTTGGTGGAGCAAATTATTATTATTGGCCTGGAGCATCTTGGTCAGGAGCATCGTTTAGCAGAATATAATCTTTCACTTCATGTGGATTTGAAATAAAAATGGAAGTAGCAACTTCTCTGAATAATGGCATCTAAATAAAAGAATTGCCTGCACACACACGTTGCTTGTTAACCCTTAAAAAAAAGTCACATGTGGAAATGACGTGGAAAACTACATGTGAGTGTTCCCACGTGTGTTTTTTGGACACTGTGAAGTGCAGGTTTCACATGTGAAATGGAAGATTTTGTTGTAAGGGACATTTTCTTTATATTTTAAGGCCTTTTTGTCTCACCTATATACATGGTGAAAATAACACAGAGCATTATACTGCTTCTTTACACACACCCTCTTAGCCTCACCATTGTGTGTGTGTGTGTGTGGCCTGGGTTAAGCCTCTCCAGCCACCTCCCTGGAAGTCATTTGGAAAGCCTGCCGGTCATCAAGTGAACACAAGAGAAGAAAGGAATCATCTCCTGCTTCCGAGAGCAAATATCTGCTATAATAAACTCTTTCAATTCCTTGCTTCAGTGGTTTGGAATGAGCTGGGTGAAATTCTGCACAAATGACTACCTACTACTGAGCCCCCTTAGGCTGCTAAACAGCATCAACACAACTGGATGCCTGCCAATCAAATTGAGACTATTGTAATTACAACACAGGGTGGGGCAACACACACACGTGGACAACATGCAACGTTGCAGCAATCTGCTGAAAATGTTCACGCATCGGATACTACAACATCCGATCCTTGTTTAAACATTACCTTTGCTGTGTGTATCGGTGTGTGTGTGTGTGTGTGTGTGGCTGATATATTTATGGCTTTCTGCACGGCCCTCCTGTGCGTCCAGCTCCCATTGGCAGGTAATACAATCAGCTTTCCCACCTTCCACGTTTTCATCACTCCTCTTCCTTCTCCCTCAATTCCTGTGTTTATTTCAGGTGAGTCTGTCATTTTGCGTCGGGCCTGTAATAGCATGCAATCTGTTCTCACTTACACCAGAGAAAGAGGGAGCACTTTCCATCAATGTCAACAATCGGCATCAAATAAGGAGGAACAGAAGGAGGAACGGGGTCAGGGTCACGTCCCGTACTGCGCCTGGATTAACTCATACTATGTTTTTTATCTCAGAGGAGCTCTGGATGTGTTCTAGGCCAAGAGAAACTTTACAAGGAGCTCTGATATTTTCCCCCTCCTCTCATCACGCTTGCCTGTGTCCTTACATAAACTCCTGCTGTTTACATTTTAACAGTGGGCAGTGTTTACCTCTGAGCCTCCTGCTGGCTCTATAGTTCAAAAGGTGCTTCATGGGTAATCCGAACACTGTCATTGTTGTTACTGTGCAACACGGTGGCTTATGTACGTGAATGGCTTACATTCGAAGGGGAACGAGGTTACCTAGATTTACCTGGCACCAAACCACCTTGGTGGGAAAGTCAAAACTGACCTCATCTCGTTTTGGCTCACATCCGAATTCACTTTCCTTGAAGCAGATACTTGACAGGAGGAGCGACAGCAGCATTGTGATAAAGATAGATGACTTAGATGACAAGAATGACGTCTACAGAGAGCGTCTTAAATTAACTTTAGTGATTTCGATTCTGAGTTTCTTCCAATGGCACTTGAGCAGATGAAAAATCACAGCTCTGCACTTGAGATGGGCCAAAAAAAAACAACCCTCTCAGCACGGTGTTAGGCTGTAAAGCTCTCCTGTCTAGACAGCAGAGATCTGAAGGGCTTGATGAAAAGTCAAAACACTGTATTGTCATTTATCAATCAGAAGGAAAACATCAAGTGGCTGAAAGGTAAAAGTATTGCTGTGACTTACATAATGTTTGTCGTCATCCTCGTTGTAGGCGAGTTTGACCACACCGTAGGAGCCCTGAGGTACGAGAAGGACATCCAGGTTAACACAGAACATCCAGTGGATTCTGGATCTGCTGTTACATGTTATTCACTGATGCCTAGAAACATCAACCTGTGTGTGTCTACTGTAGATCAAAGCATCCACAAAAAAAACATCATTGAAGCATCACTTTGCAGACTGCAGACGACTGGGTGTTATGAAGACAGCGCCAGTCTCTTTCTCTGTCCTTTTCAAAGTGATATTTGCTCAGGTATAAAACATTTTTTTGTTGGCAGCACAGAATGGCACGTCCCACACACAATGAGTGTGTTTACCACCAACCATCAAGGTTCTTTTTTCCCTGACTCTCTCTCTTCTTTGTGCAGGAAAGCAAAATTACTTCTCAAAACCATAACAGCACAAAAAAAAAAAAATAACTTACAAAACCACTAATGGTGCTCGAACTGTTTGCACACACAATGTTTGAACTTCACCATCACCATGGGTAACTGGCACAGGCAAAACTTGTGAATGATGATGATGATGATGGTGGTGGGGTTTACCGGTCCTTAGAGGAAAGTTGTCCAATTATCAAGCCAGGAAGTGTAAGACAAAACACAGCATCCGTTCCTTCAAGGGGGTCAGACTCCTGTTCCCCCCCGGCAAGTGAGACAGTGACAGAAAACTATGACGGGCTCACCTTTCCGATCTCGCTCTTCAGCTTATACTGGTTCAACTGGATGCAGTCCTGCGAGGAGAAGGGAGAAGGAGTGGACATTTGTAACTAAATCATCACTGTCATCATCATCTTCGTCGTCGTCACACAAAGCAAAGAGAAATACTGCAGACCGACAGAAAACACACTGCCTTGAATAGAGGAACAACACGTTCCCCCTGTGTGTGTGTGTGTGTCTGTGTGTGTATTGCAAGTCATTTATATCGGAGATGTTGGTAACGACGCGGTGAGTAGTTTCTGTTTACTGTCTCCGTTCCAATCCATTAGAGTGCTACTGTTTAAATGGCTGATTTGCAGCGCCATAGCAACCGCTGCTACAGAGCGGAGCCAGCCCGGGGCATGGCAGAGAGGAGAGCAGACCCCGGCAGGACAGGAGATGGAGAGGGAGGTGCTGTGGCTGTGGTGGTGGGGAGGTGCATTTCACAGAGAGACAGAGAGAGAGAGAGAGAGAGAGAGAGAGAGAGAGAGAGAGAGAGAGAGAGAGAGAGAAAATGGATTGGTTAAGTGGTTCCCTCATTACAGTGGGAGAGCGGTGGCTTAGTGTTACGGGATGAGAGGAGGCAGAGCACAGCCACGGGTGCAACAACAGAGACATGCCTCGCTACGGTGGCGGGGTTGAGGGTGAGGCACCGATTCAGAGGGTAGGGCGCGACTGCGACGGCCACCAGGCGAGCTATTGCAGAGGCACAATAGAGTAGGTTATGTAACACACTCTCGGTGTAGCTTTTACATTACTTTGGGTAGTGCAGGAGATCTGAGGATAGTGCACTGGAGGGTTGTGCACTGCTCACTATGGGGGTGTGAGGTAGGCAGATATTACGACAGGATGAAAGAGCAGAAGAAGACAGCGATTTTGGTGGGGTGAGGCACCTGCAGCAGCAGCAGACACCGCAACCAAGCTTTGAATTGCTGGCTGCATTGGCTGGAGTCACATGAGGAGAAGCAGAAATAGAAGAAGTGAGGGATAAAGAGAAGGGCAAATGAGGAAGAAGAAGAGCGGAGGAGGAGGAGGAGGGACTGCCTGTCTGAGACTGGGATGTTGTGAGGAGTTCCATTGGGTCCAGGGGTCTGCTGGCGCATGCTCAGTAAGCTCTGCACTGCAGTTAATACTCTGTCAGGCCTGTGTCAGGAGGGCCATGCAGAAAGCCATAAATACATCAGCCACGCACACACACACACACACACACACACACACACACACACACTCACATTCACTCATGAATGCTTCGCTGTGTCTCAGTAAATCTCTGGAGGGCCTCATTGATCACGGTGTCATCCCCACCACCACATCAACAATGCACCCCCCGCCCACCGTCTTTCCTCAAGCATATGACACGCCCATCCCTCCCTCTCTCTGTGTTACCCCTCTCACCCTCCAGGACTGCTGTGCAGTCACTTTGTACTGCGGTGTATCTCTCTCTCATGGCCAAATCTTCGCATCCCTCCATTGCCCTTCAACATCTATTACTTCAAATTAAAGCATTATGTTGTACCTTGTATCCTGCTGCTTGGTCTGAAACTGGGCAAAACGCAGCCAAAAAGATCCTGGGCGATATGATATGATATATGCTTTTTTTCTGCCAATCCTCTCGCCACATAATTTCCCCCAAAAATTGGAGTAGTCCTTTGATTGATGTGGCTTTTATGTAAAAGAGAAATTTGTTTTCATAAGGAGACTCTTTTTATTTTATTTTTTTCTGATGTGGAAAGGGTAACTATTTCCCTGAAGCCTCTAATAACCTATTCATAACTCAAACTCAGTCAGGCAGTTCAATGGCATATCAATTTATAGGAAGCCGATTTCAAAATAAAAGCCCTTCTGGTCATTTCTATTTACATTCATACAGAGATATTCAATGTTGGCGTGTGTGGACATTGACGCCTCACGGCTGTTTGTAATGTGTTAAATGACCCTTTTAACCAATGGAAGTCCAGAGGAGAGGATGAGAAGTACTGTGGGTAATAGAGAAGTGACGGAGTATGGGGTGGCTACATATGCCAATACAAGCAGAAGGGAGACTCATCGGTGCAACAGTGCATCAGAAAAAAAAAGCTGCAATGCCTCTGAGGTGTAAATACAGTCAATATAGTCAGCAGAGAGAGAGAGAGAGAGAGAGAGAGAGAGAGAGAGAGAGAGAGAGAGAGAGAGAGAGAGAGAGAGAGAGAGAGAGAGCGAGAGAGAGAGAGATTATGCGACAACAGAGTATGCGTTGTTATCGTTTAGCATCTAATGCATTATGTTGTCTACGTGGAGGGAGCACAGGCATTGTATGTTTATGTATATTTGTTTGTGGTGGCTTTCTCCAGATTACAGCTCTTAATCCCCAGATTAAAACAGCGCACAGAGAAATTACTGGGGTTTATAGCTCATCCCACTGCCCACGGAGACAGAAATTTATAGGAGGGGTCACGATAGAGTGAGTGAAAACAACAAAGGGGGGATGAGAAAATGAGAGAGAGAGAGAGAGAGAGAGAGAGAGAGAGAGATGAGTGTGTTTCCGGCAACATACAGCAAACAGACGAGAAAACAGCTTCTGTGCTTTGCTAAAACCGTTTGCAACCCTATGTCGATGTGTCACGCTGTCATGACTCATCTATCGTGAGTAAGGGCAGACAGTATTTTCTCAAACGCTTTCATGTCAAGGCCAAATAAATACGCTTTAGACAATCACATCTCTCCTTGTGCTAACTTCTAGTCATTGTAGGAAAACAGAACTGTTCTTCATTTTGCTATGCGAACCGAAACCGAAATTCCCCAAAGACAAGAGCAAAACCCTGTCAGCAACAACTGAAACTCAAATCACTCGCTCCCCTTGGTTTGTATTCCTCCCCCCGTCTTAAAATGTCAGTCAGAACTGCTGGCGGTGCAAGCAAGACATGTTGCTCTCTCTCTCTCTCTCCAGTCTGTCAAACTGCATCCCGAGCGAGAGCGGTGGGGGGACACAAGCAAACGCGAGTCCAACGGTTGAGTTGAGAAAGTGCTGCAACTCCATTTTCCAGACAGGAATGGACACAGTGACAGCTCCGCAAGCCAGCAGCCGTCGTACAATCCCGGCAGAAGTCATGAATTCTTAATGTTCTCTGTGAAGTGGAAAAAGTCGGGGGGGGGGGGGGGAAATGGAGATTTGAAAGTCACCCGCGGCCTCGCGAAACCGACGAGATTTCACATTTCAACATTTCACGGGTTAGGAAATATGTCATGATCAGCTTTTCTGATGTGATACTGATAACGTGGAACCGGTTTCTGTACATCTCCAAACAAAACAAAAAAAATGAGGTAGAGGTAAAGCTCACTTTCTGACTTGTTAGTCAGTGGGCAAATGAAGAGTAGGATATGTGCAATTGAACACCAAAGCGGGAGACGTGTGCTGACCTTGTGGCTATAAGAACTTCAGTTTTGAAAGGTTTAGAAAATCCATTTGCACTTGATCTGGAGGGTGTGGCAGAATACCGCCATGTAGAACTGAGTGAGTTCAGGCTTATCTTAAAGCTTCTGTTCAGCTCAACTAATATACAGGGACGTTGAGGGAGCAGTCAGATGTGGGTATATATGTCTATGTGACGTGTACACACCTCTTTCTACCTCGTTTCCTTTTCCACCGTCTTCCCTCTACTTGCTTTGCGTATACGTTCGTGAGTAAAATGGAGCTGCTTTCCTTCTCAGTTTGTGTTTCGCTCCCTGCTATGGCACCACCTGTCATCCCAACTGCAGGACCTATAAATCGTATCGGCAATCAGATGGTTTCAGGGGAGGGAGGGACGGGTTACTCTCGTGAAACAACTCTATTTTTAAAAAGGAGATTTTAAAGCGGTAATACATGAAATGAATGCTTTTTTTGGTTTTGATTTTGGAGACATCCTTGGTGCTAAGCGGTCATTCGCTGTGGTGTTTAGCTGTCAATCAAACAGTGTGGCCAGTACTGTGACGTTTATGTTTCTGCAGGTGGCGCTCTTTTCTTTGTCTGTTCAGCCACGGTGGCTATCTCTGCTCATGCTAACTACCCAGTTCTTCTTCTGTTTATTCCAAAAAAAAAACGCTGTTGCTGCTGCTGGAAATGGATAACGCATCACTTCCTGTCCGCCAGAAGATTTTTGGGAAAGACCTACCTGACACCGGGTGTTTAGAACAGCAAATGTAGACGCTTTCATGAACTGGCTAGAGGTTGAATCACTACTGTGTTCTATCAATTGGCAATAGGGTAGTAAAACGGACATTTATTTATATGAAAATGTTGAGTATTACTCAACACTAAAAACACACACTGATGTCACTCCTCTTACTATTACATCAAGCCTCACCTGAGCGTCTGATATGGACACGCGTTTGGACTCGATGGTGGGCCTGCGAGCCACGCGGGGGGAGGTGTGCGTGTAGCCCCCTCCTGGGCTCGAGGACAGGTATGTCCCTCTCTCCTGCAGCGACATCTTCCTCCAAGACAGGCGAGGCCGCGCCGGATAGGTCCTCTTGGCCTGAGCTCCATCCTGCTGAGCCCCGTTCCTCACGCCGTTGGTCGCCGAACCGTCCGCCGAACCGTCCGCCGAACCGCCCGCCGAACCGCCCGACTCGCTGGTCGTTATGTTAGCCATGATGTTCGCGAGATCGCTGGTCTGTTCGTCGGGGTCCGGGTCCGGGCTCCTGCAGCCATGGTCACTGCTCATGGCCATGGTGGGCGGAGGGAAGGGAACGGCGCAGGAGGAGGTGGAGGGGAGAGTAGTGGGGAGCGTGGCCCACCAGCATCAATGTGACCTGGGCCAGTCTGAGGTAGCGATGCTCAGGGCCTCACCGGAGCTGGAAGGACAGAAGGAGAGACGCTGTGAGCTCAGAAAAACAGGAGTAATGTCAGGACTTGGATGAAGAGCATCCTTCAACAATCTGCACATAATCCAGTAACATTCCATTGACCAAAGAAATACCGGATTGGGGGAAAAAAAGAGCAAATATTTGAATACTTTACAACCTTGGAGAACTTTTTCTTTCACTAGAGTACTATTTTATCAGGATAGTTTTACACTTACTAAAATAAAATGTTTACTTCTTCAAGCCACTGTAGCAACTGCAACAGCGTAGCACTGATAGTGGCACGCCGTTTCTCACAGTTTCCGCTGTTAGAAATGCACGAGGTGTGACAATCCTGCAAACACTGCAACAAGCCATGGCTTCCTCATATTTCGGACTTAATTCAAGATGTGATTTTGTGAATTGGTTTCTGCTCTTCCGCACAAAGTGAAAAGCATCGTATGATATTGCTGTTATATATTTTACTAGAAGAGCACCTGTGAGGCAGCAGGTAACCATGACAGTTTAGTTCGACCAGACAAATCAGAGACAAAATGCTCTCTCTCTCTCTCTCTCTCTCTCTCTCTCTCTCTCTCTCTCTCTCTCTCTCTCTCTCTCTCTCTCTCTCTCTCTCTCTCTCTCTCTCTCTCTCTCTCTCTCTCTCTCTCTCTCTCTCTCTCTCTCTCTCTCTCTCTCCTCTCTCTCTCTCTCTCTCTCTCTCTCTCTCTCTCTCTCTCTCTCTCTCTCTCTCTCTCTCTCTCTCTCTCTCTCTCTCTCTCTCTCTCTCTCTCTCTCTCTCTCTCTCTCTCTCTCTCTCTCTCTCTCTCTCTGGGCCTGCGTTTCCACTGGCCTGGTAAGTGAAGTTGCCCAGGCATGAGCTCACAGATTGAAACAAATGCCACCGTGATGAAACCCAATCTAGATCCAGCACAGTTAATTATCATCCAGGCCTCTGGACCTGGCTCCCTGCATCCGCCTCCAACAGGTGGCCTCACACAAATGCACACATAAAAAGGATTGAGGATATTGTGTGTGTGTGTGTGTGTGTGCGCGCGTGTGCATGTACATGATCCCGACATTTATTTATTTCCCCTTTCATCTCTAATGAAAATCAAGCCGGGGAGAGATTGTCATGGACAGGGAATATCAAAGCCCTCTAGTACAGCTGGTTCAGGTATCGTTCCTCAGATGGAAGAACACAGATGTGTTAAGTCAGAGTATAGCCCAGTCATCAAAGGGAGAAAGGAAATAAAGCACCTGAAATCCCTGATCCTCAAATAGCATCTATGTATTTAACAGCGGGGAATCAGGAGCATGAGGAGCAGGAGAATATCATCAAGTCATCTCTCTGATTAAAAGACAACAGGTCCTCAGTAAATGGGCCACCATATGCTATTCCTAAAATGTGTCAGGACACAACAAGCCCTCCATTAAGTCAAAGTCAGAGCTTCACATTCCAAAATAACAGTGTTCCACTTGATTGTGTGTGTGTGTGTGTGTTCATACATTTGTCGCTTCATGGTTCAATGGTCGTGATTCAATAATCTATATCTACAGGAAAAATGAAATGTCAAGATTGTGCCTGTACGGATGACATCCACGTACCAGGCATACACACACACACACACAGCACGGAGATGCACACAAACACAATGCGCGAGGAAACGCTGAAATAATGAAGCCCAGACGGAAAGCGTCCGCAGAGGTGAAGGCCATTTGCATTCAATGCCTGGAGGGAGCGCGGAGTCACGCCCACTGAAATGTGATTAAGTGGCGACCGTACAAGATGGTGTGTTTGTGTCTCCATCTTTCTTAGAACAAAAACATCAAAATGTGCCCGTCGATATCAGTTCAGTCCTTGGAAGCACGGCCCCGAGTCGCCCCCCGAGCATCACTGCCAGGCTCTTTGACACACACACACACACACACCCTTTGCACCAACAGTTTAGCTTCAACGTTCAGGTGATTGTTGTTTTGCTTCATCAAACAGTAATTATATTCCCAGCACTGGGGGGAAAAAAACAACAACTTTAAACAATAGCAATCAGGGGAGATGCATTGTTTGATTCCTGACTCAAGTGAAAAAGGCTGGCCATCGCAACTAGTGATTATCTGTCTCTCCTCAGCACCACCATTCTCAGCCTGGCTGACTGAGTGTGGGTTAGTCAAGCACGAATAACTGCCATGTCACCACAGATTATGATAATATATATAGACTGGGAGAGTGTGGGCTGAGGGCAGGAGATTTTCACACTACCACACAGTGTGCAATTCAATATGGTTCAATATGGTTGACAAATCACATCTTCTCTGGTTGCTTAGAACCAGGAGGCTGAGAGGTCTGGTTTGTAATATTGGTTGTAATCAGACTGCAATGATTTCAACATCCCAATATATTATTATTATTAGAATTATTACATTATTAATTATTATTTTTACCCCCCCCCTTTCCCCCAGGGGCTGCAGAGGAAGGGTGCTGTAGACTTCATCTCAACCTTCTTGTATTAATAACCAATCAGGAAGGTCACAGCAGGCTTGAACGAATCAGCAGCCACCTGGGATGCTCATTTGAACACATGAAAGTTCCTCAGGTATTTCAAAAACACAGACTGAAAACATTCCATCATGCAAAGAGCTGAGACATTTTAGTTACTCCGTCCTATTTGATGTCCATCCCAGAGAAGACTAATTACATGAACTGATCCAGCTCGCTCTGATTGGCTCGGCTTTCAAAGAGGACAGCCGAGCCAAAGGTCTCAACTAATAGAATTGAAAGTAGGCACATTTAACGAGTGAATCCATGAGAACATGAAGGATTTGCGAGGTTGGATCCGGGTTGAACATGAGCGGGTCTTTTTGGGGCTTTGAAGCTCATGCAGACAATTTACTGTTTTGCACCACCATTCCTATTTCAATCAATTATGCCCATTAAAAATGTAATAAACTAGCTGGGGGGAAAAAAACTGCATGACCGAAAGGAGCAAGGTGAAATAGCAACTTGGATTTGCAACCGCTCAGCGTTGCTAATTGCTTCAAACAATCTTGCTGCTGCAGCGACTATCTCCCGAGCTCATAGAATTAAGCAAAACCGTGCTTTCATTATGTAGCAGGTAGAGCGAAGCACCGAGGCCAACAAATGAAACAAAACCAATGAAACCCTTTTGTGAATAAGAAGTGTTGCTCTCAATTATGTGCCGTCCTTCCCCTCGTTCAGATGGAAAGCAGATTCAGCGGAGCCAATTACAGTAAGAGGGGAGAGAGGGGGTGTCTAGGGTGAACAAATTAATCCATCTGGCTCCATTAGAAAACCACTTTCACCCTTAACCTTGCCTCAATTTGTCTCTTCCATCATGTTGTTGTGTGCGGACAGCAAAAGAGATGAACAAGGCCAAAATCGAAAATGAAATTCCTTATTTACTGGCACAGAAAGCATGAAACTCGGGAATGAGCCTTTATAAATGCCCCCCAATGAAAACCATTCATCAAGTGGTTGTTCATTTATATTGGTTTTGCACAGGACAGCGCTGCATCAATATATTTATGTTCATCTTCGGAGGGTTTAAAGTCTTCCACCTACCCAAGCTGGAACACAAGCCTGTGACCTTGCAGACCTGGGAGTGAATTAATTACCTTTTCTGAGAAAATGCAGTCTTAATCCACAGCAGTGGAGGATAGTGAGCGTAGAGCAGGTGTGCTCGCTTCTATCGCATCCAACCATGTGGCGCGCCGTGAAACGAAACAGCTCTTATGGTATGAGCGGGGCTCCACCTTGTTCGGCACACCGACGTCGACGGCAATCGACTGATTGTTTGCTCCTTAAATGTCGTGTAAAGGCTTGATTGGAAGATCATTGATTGATTGATTGATGGATATTGACGGGCTGTTAACTCCTGAAGCGGAACAGAGCTGGATAACACACCGTGGCTAAATAAGCTAAATAAGTATTAATGAATTTCCTAAGGCTAGTGTGAGTCTGTCCTTTGATTTTTAAAATTGTCTATTGTTATTTTCTTTTCATTGTATTGTGATTTCTTGTATGTATTTTGTATGTATTTTGTGTTCAATGTGGACCCCAGGAAGAGTAGCTGTTGCCTTGGGTAATGGCTAATGGGGATCCTAATAAACTAAACTAAACGTGTGTATCGTGTTTCCCCGGGGGAAAAAATGTACCTAAGCACGCATCAAATATGATAAAATATCTAGAATATTACTGAGGAGGACCAGTAATGATGATCATCCTTTAGCCTACTTAGAGAAAACCTTCCTTCCTTTTTGTGGGAGAGCATGCAAGTCTTGGGTACTCTCGTCTAGAGGTGACGGCCACAAACACAGAGGAACACAGCGCTGTGATAGGTTGGATGGGGTCACCAGTGTCTTTTATAGAAGGTGTATGTTTTTGATGTTTTAGTCCCCTAAAAGTGGCTTGTTAGCCGTCATTATTTTAACCCACGAACACTGTGAGGATGGAAGGTTTCAATCCAAGGATGGAAACACCTCGCTTATCAGGCTGAATGTGAATGTAAGTACAAGAAACTCTGCAATATCGCTCCTTGCTTTCATCTCGCTTCCCAGTTTCATGTCTGTGAGGTACCAAGCCGGGTGCATATACATTGGCTGTGGGTGTAGGTCTGACCTGCACAGCACTGCCGTACGCAGGCCTGGAAAATCTACCGCAAATTAATCTAAGCTCACTCGCAGTAAATGTCAGCTAAATGAAGACCAAATAGACTCTGCCTTCCCAGGCGGTTCAAAGCGTGAGCCGAACCTGCTTTGATCCCTCCTGGCCTTTACAGACTTACAGAATAACAAACCATAAACATTGACGGCCTTTCTACCACGTTGAGGCAGCGTGCATATATCTGACTCTGCAATCGGCATTCCAGAGGCTGAGTCATCGCTCGGTCCGTCATCTGGGCCCCGATCACGGTAGACCGCAACACAACCGAGCTCCATGGTAGAGTTTGATATGGGGTTTTTGAAGGCTGATACAGATATTTTTGTATTGAAGTTGCTGACCCTGCTGGCACCCTGCTGGCACCCTGACAGGCACCCTGACAGGCACCCTGAGGGAAGGAGCTGAAACTCCTCCTGTTGAGGATGGTCAGGACAGTCCAGAACGGTGCTGACCTTCCCAAGGACATGTTTATACTCTATACTCCACTCTGATGAGGCTTACAAGTTGCTGGTCAGGTTGAGGCTACCACACCATGTAGCAATGCAAAAAGACCTTACCCTAACCCTAACCTCAACCAACGATGTTTTACTTGCCTTAACTGGTCCATGAGCTAACCTTTTCACACGTGACAAACAGGTGAAGAAGAATTTTTGGTGGAGGAACAAAAGTGAGTTTCAGCGCTCAAAATTTAACGAGTGCGTCGAGCTAGCCCAACAGGAATGTCTACTGGCTTTTCCTGACAGACGGCAGAGCAGGCCTGAGCGGGTGCATGCAAGCAACCATGAAAACAAGAGAGGGGAAGCAAAGGGTAGAGGGACGAAGAGAAGGGAGGGAGGAAAAACAAAGATGGGCTTGACACAAGAAGACAGTTTGGATGTGCAATGTGTAAACAATGAGGGTTAAGCCTTGAAAACAAACACAGCTTTTGCATGCATACACACACACACACAGAAACATTTTTGCATAGGGGAAAATGTCAGTCATGTTTACACACATGCACACCATCTTTCCCATGTTCCTCCTGTTGGATCTGGAGATTGTGCCTAATCATCTTTGACTGAGTGAGCCTCGTTGTTATGGAAGAAAACAGACAGCATCCTGGGAGCTTGGGAAACACCGAGACCACAGAGGCAGGAGTGTGTGATCTGTGATAAGGGGGCAGCTCTACACATCAGCAATGTTAATAAATATATTTAATCTCTAGGACAGATAGTAGACAGTAGAAACCGAATGACCATATCGGTACCTGAATTGCCCCATTACTCACAGGTCCACCGCAGCGGCAGCTGTGGATAGCAGGATTATCTTGCTAATAGTGAACTGATCCAATTTATGTCAAAAGGATTATTGAAACAGGTGAAACAAGTGGAATCATGTCACCATATTGGTCATTTTTCTGATTTGTTAAAATGGATTATTTCATACAAAAACATCAGATTTGTCATATATCATGTCATACTGTATAAACAACGTTTTTACGCAGACATGTGACGAACTACAGCAAAATGAACTTCAAAAACAGAGGAATAAACACCGTATTTGCGGTACTTTCCAGTAGCAGACACTTCCCTGTGTGTTCACTTGTCACAGGCTAATCCCTGGAACTCTTTAATTCAATCTGCAGGATTAGCTGGCAACTGTACGAGACACAAACAACTAGCTTTATCCGCGAGGCTGTTAAACACATCCCCGTATACACACTCAATCTGAAAGTGATGGGAGAAAAACAGACATTTCTGTTCAACTGGCTAGGAGCCACAGAGAGGTACAGAGAGGGTCCACGAGCAACCATCAGTCTGACTGGACAGAAATAGACCCTGGGACAATCCCAGCCAAATCCAAGGCTAACCTCTCTCAGGTTGACTGCCTCAGGCCATAATAAGTACAGGATTACACAGGATATAAGAGTGCAAACTGGCAAGTTGGATGAGACAGTTATTTCTCCTCTACTCACGCTGAGAAATGGTGTGGAGCTTCCAGCATGGCTGACCTTCCAAGAATCCCAGAAATGCCTCCTGACAAAGGACCCTCTAACAAGGAGGGAGCAGCCCAGGATCACCCCTCAACGCAACACACAGACGTGAACAGATTTATTTTCTAGAGGAGTGAAGTGACCATGTGGTGCGGTGAGGTGGGGCGGACCTTGACGGTGGCTCCACCCGCTGTCCCCGTGACACTACTCAGGCAGTCCGGTTGCATGACTAGCCAGAGCTACTAGTTGATTGTCTATTTTTAGAAGGGGTTAGCCCCGGGCTAGAGAGGAAACGAGGCAGGGATAGGGAGAGCGGCTGAGAGAGAGAGAGAAATACATCATGCCATCTATCCACCGTCAATCCCCACACTTCCATCTGGTCTTTTGACATTTACTGCTTTATTCCTGTCATCAGCAGAGCCATAACCACCCATACAACATGAGGTAGGAAGCCTGTGATGATGTGGACCTGTGGAGGATTGATCTATTGATGCTTGAAAATGAGAAGCCCTGTATCTTTTCTGAGAGTCCACTATATGCCCTCTAAATCCCTCAGAGTGGCGCAATACGCCGGTGACCTCGGTCCCTTGTCATCCCTGTTGGTTTGCACTGGTCAGGTAGCAGGCAGGCTGCTAGCTCAGTCCTAAAGGCCTTAGACTGGCTGCAGCTTCGCCTCATCTCACTGACCGCTTCAATAACTGTCCGGCTGTCTGCTGGGACCAATAGCCAGGAGACAAGTGAAACCTTTACTATCCATTACGGTGCAATGAAAATACATACAAGCGAGGGCAAAATTGAGTTTATTTGCAGACATGTTGCATTTCTTTATCTTGGATCAGGAGACTTGAGTAGATAAGGCTCAGATATGGATCAGTGCGTGGGTTAGCTCAAACCAGGCATGAAGTAAAGTGAAGCAAACACTGAAATGAAAGAAAAAATCTGAATGAAACTAAAGGAGAGATCATTGTAGAAGTTAATGACTAACTTTTATTATAGTAATTGTCTAATAAACTATACAGACGTATTTTCCTTAAGGCAAAAAAACAAACCTTTAATGGAAATGAGTCAAAAATTGAATCACAAAATTCTGGAAAAACTAAACGAGCAAACAGTCTGAAAAAAATGTGAAAAATGTGAAATCAAAATTCAATAATAAAAATAAAAGTGTGTGTGTGTGTGTCCTGAGTGAAGAGAATATGGGGGTCTGCAAAGCTGAGCAGGTGCAGTGTTGAGTGTTGACGTCTGGGAAGGTAATATGAGTCATAACGTGATGTCCATTCCCTCTGACTGTGGCTAATGTACCAATTAATATAATTAGTCACGTAATTACAGTTGTTAGTCGCGTGACGTCCAGTTGTACTACAGTATTAAATACCCAGTCCTTGTACTTAAGCAGTAATCAGATATAGGTATTTCTTCAATATCTCGATTTACAACCTGGCCTCAAATGTTATTCACATACCGTCATAATGCGATTCCTGTCACAGCTGAACTGTTGCCAGAAAGGCAAAACGGGTTTGAACAGCGCTCACCTCTAGATAATCTAGATAATATTCCTCACAGTTTTCAGAGCTCTTATCTGGTTGGAGCAGGTTTCCAAGGCATCTGGTGGTTCAACCGGTACAGAAAACAAACCTGATATCCACTCAGGAACCGAACTAGACCTCGGGTTGTGTTGTTTGTTGGGGGAAAGGTCAGTGTCAGAGGACTAAGGAGGGATAGCCATTAGCGAGCCATATCACAGGCGGATGTTTGGCCCGGCGGCCCCTCCATGACTCATCTTAATCTCTTTCCCTTAAAGAATATTGTTCCAGACCGTGGGGATCACAAGTCACCCCTAATGGCTTCTTCCACTTACATTTCTAACGGACAAATTTAACACATTAGCAACTAGATACATCATTTGTTGATGTGACACCGGCTTGTCACGTTTGCGACGAATGTGACAAACGTTTACATGAATTATTTGGTAATGGTGCGGAATCTGGATACACAAAAGCACAATAATCCTAGCAGAGTTTCCATAAAATTGGTGTAAATATGATACATCTGTAGACTGTCCCAAGCAACGCTCAATAGTTTTTAGCAAATATACTTAAAAAAGTATTTTTTTATTGACTTTTTGTAAAAAAAAATCATCATAATAATACAAAAAGTAATAAAGAGCAGGAATAAATAATAAAAAATGAATACAAAACGGTGTATTTGATTGAGTCTGACAGTTTAGGGTTAGAAACAGGAAGAGATTTTGTGTTTGTTGTTTTTCTTTTGGTGCAAATCAAAACAAAAATACATTATATATATATATATATTATAATTTGAGTATAAAACAAAGTAAAAAAAAGAAATAAATAACGCAGAATAAATAGTTATTACAGAATGAAAACACAATTGCAACATAAATCTCCAAGTAAGCACCCTCAGATACTCGTACACTGTTATATATCCTCACTCTGTTATTTTGAGATAGTGTTGTAAATGTAATTTGTTTAAGAGGGAAACATGTTCTGCTGTCAAGCTCCACTGTGCTGGAAATATCTTGATATGATGTGACATCGTCTATGCTTCGCCAGTTATCCACGGGAATGAGACAAACACCAAACAACAAAATGGACCCAGGTATGTAAGGTACATTGCCAATAGCCTTTTTTAAACAGTGTTGAAGTGTTTTAGGGTGGATTTTTCCTTTAAACAAATAGAAATTCCAGTGTAAAAGCAGTGGCAAAGTAGAACACAGCTCTCCATTTTTCCCCATTCAGGATACAGCTAGCTGACCTTCACCTTTCCCTACCAGCAACTACTGACACATCCAACGGCTTTTTTCAGAGCCCTCATCCGTTTAGTTTTTCTTGAAGGGCAGATCCTTCCTCGGAAAGACAAGCATCTCAGCCCCCCTCGGCTGTCAGCCTCTTCCTCCATTCATCAATAATGTTAGCGGCTGAGTCTCTTATTCTCCTACCCTGGTGCGGAGTACAAAGAGAAATTTAGATGCAGCGGCGGCCAGGAGAGAGGAGCCGAGGTCGGTTGATTCTCTGTTGTTTGGTTTGGTTTTACCGATTGAAATAGGTTGCTTGCTCGAACAAGTGCACCGTTCCTGGCTGGCCCGGGATCAGGTTCTGCTTCACACTCCTCCAGGATTTCATCATTTCATGCAGCTCCTTTCATGTGCTTCCAGCAACCACGCATGGCACCTTTCCTCCTCCTTGTTGTAGGGAGTCAAGTAGAATGAGCAAAGGACGTAAAATGGAGAAACCAAGGAGAGGAGCAATGTCAGCAACAGTGATCTAACATAGTCACAGTGTAACAGTGGTTCAAAACTCATCTTGCCAGCCATTAATGAGCGCTGACTTCTCCTCTCGGCAACTTTGCGGAGTCATTGCTGAGCGCTCGTAGACAATCTGCCACCGCCTCCATCAATTTTACACGCATAGTTTCCCAAGCAGACACCTTCAACCACGTGGGAATAGCAGTAATCCATTTCTTTACTTATATAAAAGAAGCTTCTCAGCATGACCGTCCAACTCATGCACATAACGAAACGAAGTCTGCCCTCGAATCTGCTGTAAACAAAACAACACCATCTGTTAGCGGCGCGCCAGAATACCATATATTAACAGCTTGCAAGCACATCTGTGGGTTCTGTGGTACATCACAAAAGCCTCTGCGACTGTGTGGGCAGTCGCTTCGGATCAGAAAGACGGAGAGTTTCGAATTCAACGTGAAAAAGCCTCGTTGCATGATCGCGTGTCAGCGAGGCGGCCACACGCCTCGCTATTCCTACCGCTACCCCTCTGAGACTTTTCCAACGAATAAATGTCAAAAAGTATGTGCCCAACACCTCCTGAGATCATTTTCTTGGGATTGAAATCCCAAAAGGAGCCCAGGTGTGACAGCTGTCCACAGAGGGAATATTGGCTTAAGGGATTGAGGTTGAGTTTTGGACAGCACTCAGTTCCCCTCTAGACATGTAGACAGGTAGACTGAGAGGACGGCCACACACTCAAGCCAGCCGTCAGCTAGTTTAGTCAGCTCATCTGCCCGTGGAAACACACAGCAGAACCACATCAGCAGCTACCAGGGCACAAAAACGATGCACTTGATTGAGTCTGACAGGAAGAGATTTTGTAGTGGCTGCTAGTCTGTGTGTGGTGATTACTGGTGCATGTTCAACATTGAAACTGGAAGAGCCAGTCACTACCGTAGGCCTGCTATAAGTAGTGTATGACTGTTCGTGGATGCATTCATAGCCAGCTGATGCTCTTATCACTTGATAGCACTATGTAGCCCAATAAAAGGAGCAGAGTCAAACAAGGACTAAAGATCACTTCGGTTCTTGTTTGACAAATGCCGAGCAAACAGTTGCACAAAAACAACTGAGTGCTATGCGGTCATTACAACAATCTAAGAACATTTCTAGGAAGTAAATGCTCTTAGCAAACAATTGTTATATTAAAGTACTACTACTTGGTCTCATAGCTGAATCAAGCAGAGGATATTTGAAGATGCTTTATTGTGTCGTTTGCTCATGTATGTATGTATTTCCCCCTGCGGGCGTCTCAGTCATGCTGCAGCAGTCTTATCATATGCAGACTAATGATGGAGGGGAAGTGGGAGCGGGGGTGGTGGGCAGAACGGCACATCGCCGAGGTGAACCCGAGAGATCTGAGAACCCCCAGAGGTCTTACTGGTTGTGCTTTGAAAAATGAAAGCCGATACGCAGGCGTGGCTATGAGCCCGGCCATGGTGTGAACTAAGGAGGGACCCTCTCGATCGCGTTCATGTTTCCACTGTCTGCGAAGCAAACGCCCCGGGGCCCCGTAACCTACTTGTCACACTTTAAGTTGCACAATGAATCCCTCCGTAAGTGAAGTCGGCATTTGGAATATGAATGCAAGCATGAGAGGTTTAATCCGACCACAACAAGACGCCTATTTTCCAGCGATGATGCATGTTGCACGGGCTACAACATATTTGATCCACAGCACGGTACAGAGTATGTGATAAAGATGAGAAGAGAAATTCCTTCGGCATGAGGGTTTGGATGCATCAAGCTCTTTATTATTGAACAGCTGGTCTACAAACTCTCCTAATATACTGTACATTTGTTGCAGTGACACAATGTCCAAGTGTAGCTGATGTAAGACAGCAATTAGAGAATGTGTTTCTTCATAAAGCAACAGTTTTATTAATCCTCTTACAGTGGGAGTCCAAACGCACAGCTCTGATGTTTCAATGTATGAGAAGAGATGAGTGCCAGTTTGTTTAATATACGAATTCAACAATTGAATTTGAAACTGAACAGAATGGATTGAATAGGAATTTTATTGAATTTAACTTTCAACTATAATTTCAAATTCAGTTTTCTTCATTCAGATTGAGCTTGCCTGAGCCACACGTCTGGACTTCAGCCAGGTTTGAACCCCAATGAAAACATGACATCTGCTTTAGCCTGCTGATCCACCAGGATGCCCTGGCAACAGGGATCTGCCTTGATATGTGCATGAACACAAACTGTGCAGCAGTAATCAAGAGAGAGTGAGTGAGCTCACACATTCTCGGCACACTGCACATGCACTGTGCACAAAAGGATGACATGTCCTTGTATCCCGTTTCTGAAGCGTACACAGATTTTACCCTGCTTTATGTTTCGTTATTTCAACTTGCATGGAATCTGCAAGCAGGCGGTTGGACTTGGTGGGTACATCAACCTTGCAAAAATGGTGAAAACACACACACACACACACACACACACACACACACACACACACACACACACACACACACACACACACACACACACACACACACACACACACACACACACACACACACACACACACACACACACACACACACACACACACACACCTTGTGGTGCTCCATAAACACACCTTAAGAGTTTCCGGGAATCAAATGCTGATTCCAGGGAGGAGGTGGTGGCGGAACTAGCTGTGTCACTGAAACACTAGGTACAGCTGCAGCTCTTTTCTCACAACTGCAACATGAAAGGGCTTTCAGACATCAAATAAAGTGCTCCTCGCTATGGATTCCAGAGGGCTGAGTGTCTCACCACTACCGACTGAAATACACACACTTCAATTACGTCTCGTGAGTAGTCTTACATCTCCAAAGGGAAGTATTCTGCATGACTGTTTATATTGTTCGCCTGCAAATGCCGTTTCACAATGACTCATTAAGTTTTCTGTCACCCAAACAAAAGGACCATTGAAACGGAACTTCTTCTTCTTTTTTTTTTTTAAACACAGGGAGTCCGGAAATACATCATACCAGTTTGTAATTATAACTTGTGCATCTAATGGATCCGGTGCACATGAATTAACAGAGGGTCTGGAGTGTGGAGCGTATAAGGGATATTGCTTCTTGCTAATTTCCTCTGGGATGTGTAGACAGCACTGTATTGATAAGTTAAAGCGAGGGAATAGTTCACCCCCGAATGAAAATCCAGCCATTATCTACCCCAGTGTCAATTGAAACTCCACTCAATATCGGACCAAAAACCAAACACAGAGCGAGTTAACCCCCATAGTTCCATCTCAGCCTTTTCCACCAACTATTGAATCTTTTCCTCAAATTTCTCACCTCGTGCAGCATAATCCACGTATTTTGTGGCCAAACGATTGCACTGTGGGTTCCAAAAGTCCAACGTTGACCTCATTTTCATACAAGCTTTTTTGGCTGAATTTTCATTTTGGGGTGAACTATTCCTTTAGGATTGCAGAGACAGAGCCCAGTTAAGTGAGAAGTCCTAAGGGTAGCAGGATCCAGCACTGTTCACCATCCACCACTAATCAGAAGAGCAGCAGAGACACTCCCTGCTTCTTCTCTGGTCCTCAGAACATAGCTGTGTTTGACATAATATAGGTGAATGATATCCAGGCCTGCACTGTCTATTTTATATTGTTTACATTTATGAAATAATATCGTAATACCAACTCAGCAAACACACACACACACACACACACACGTTACTCTCTACCCAACCAGTGATTTCCCAGTGGGGCTGAAGGAGATCTGTTGACATGTCCTCTTTTTCAGTAGCTGGGTCGTAGCGCTGGTATGATTCCCCAAGCCGCCGTGAAGACATGTTAAGGGGTTACCGCCAGCACGTCAGCACGCTCAGCAATAGGAAGTGGGCAAGAGAAACAGAAGTGATGCTTCTGCTGTTGCTAATTTACCAAACAAACACACAGCTTTCTCTAACATGAAACATCTCAAGTCATAAAGGCCTAGTGTAAAGTCCTGCAGCAAATAGTGCAATCATAATCTGAATTTTATTTTGAAATCCCATCAAAATCATATCCAGGCCCTGCTGCGTCATTTTAAATTGCACAAATATTGAGGTTGTTCAAGAAAAAGTACACCGTAAAACACTCTGCTATTGATTGGATACCTTGCATTTCTGGCCCCATTTGATTGGTTAGTGGTGTATTTTCCTTATTTCTGTGGATAACTGGCCAAGCGTAGATGGCAGGATGTCATATAGAGATATTTCCGGCGCAGCTCCAATTAAGTTTGACAGCAGAAATATTTTCAGCTCTGTAAAACCTCAACGGTAAACATCAGGTTTTGGTGTCAGTCTCTCAGAATCACAGAGCTTCTTTCTAGATTTTGCACTGACATTCAACAATCATAAAGAGGAACAGATGCCAATTTCTCCACTGACAGTAAAGCCTCAATCGCCCATGATGCAATGCAGCTACAAGATATGATGCATTCTGAGTAAGGGGGGGAAAACTCTTGTGCTCTTGCTCTTACTACGCTACTGCTATAACTCTCTCCGCCTACACATACATAACCCAAAGCTGAATGCAACAAGTTCTCGCCCATTCTCTGGGGGTTGGCAAAAGTAATTCTGGGAAATGAGGTAAGAAAGTAAATTACAAGACTCCTGGAATCCATTGAACACCATAAACTGATGCTATATAACAGTATAAGCTGAGGGTGGATTCCATTATTCAGCAAAATTCAGCATTCACCAAGATGTTGCTAGCCCAGCACACAATCTCTGTGTCACTTTGCAGTGCAGTGGCTTACTAGCGAGTAGGGGCTTGCCTTCAGTCCACACCTTCAGGAACAAAGGCAACCCCCCTTAGCTTGAGGTGGTGCTGTTTTTTTTGCAGAGGCGGGGGGGGCGCGGGGGGGGGCGCTAGGAGATTAGCAACCCATCCTCTGTGAGCCACGTCCAAAGTAGCCAAGTCCTACACTAGAGGAATCCAAGGGCCACGATCAGACCAATTACATGAAGGGCTATGGCCTTTGATGTGCCTCAGACCAGGATAGAAAGGGGAGCCAGATACCCGTAGTCAATATCTGACAGCCTGCAGGTGCTTAGTGCTACATCTTGCACAATAACTGGTATGACTTTGTATTATCTGCATGTTCAGCCTATCCCTTGCAACATGTTATGTTGCTCAGGTTGATTTGATTAAATACGATCGTTTATGTTGAATGCATGCACATCCATCCATTTGATTCTAATAATATGGGGGGATTAGACTAAGAGGTTTAACTTGACGTGCAAATCTGTCAGAACTGGGCATCATATCTGTACTTTGCCTCAGGTGGATTTTTATATCAGAAGCGCAAGAAAAAGCAACCAATTTGTGAGCAATATATTAAACACAACAGAACACACAGTATATCCTCCACAAATTCATTGGGCGTGTTTAGCAAAAGGTGTTGGAAAGACTGTTTTGCTGCATCTCATTCATGTACTCGCTTTACTTTGAAAAGCTGAATTTCTGTTTCAAAGTGTAGCAGTGAATGAGATGGGATTTGTTCATTTTGTGTGAGTGAACTCAGAGGAACAATTCACCCAGTACCTCCTGAATGAGGGACTGAACAACTTGTTGGCAACTGAGCGCCATTTAAGTCAGACATAGGCTGTCATCAGACACCGAGTCGCTTGCAGTAAGGAACACCATCTAGATACAACTGCTGTTTTGGCCTCCAAACACATAGTGGACAACTGAATACGGTTGAAAAAGTCGTCTGCCAAAAGAATCAAGCTTGCAATCACTACTGTACAGTTCCACTATCGCAATACATACCATACATACCAAACTCAGTCAGGGACCCCCAGAGAGACACAGATTAGGCCCACGGACCGCCATTGGATAAGAGAAGGATCCCTATCTGAGAAGATTTCTGCTGTTAGATATGACTCTGAATATACTGTAGGTCAAGAGTGTGAAACCGACCGAAACAGTAATCCTTGTCTATTCTCTCATTGTGCAAATTTCTAAAGAATGAAATAACAGTAAAATGAAACTACTGTATTCTTCATGTTACCCCCTGGTGGGCCTCTAGACCCCAGTTTATGAACCACCGCCCTAGACCATGCACCAATTCAATACCAGCAAATGCGGTATGTGCATACTGTAAGACAAAACCACTGTAAACCAGGTGCATGAGGCAGGTCAATGACACAGTGTTAGTGTGCATGCATGCTTGCCTGTCAGTGTGGCTCCTTTAGACAGCAATCCCTGCCTGTGCAGCTTGTGTGTGTGTGTGTGTCAGTGTGTGTGTAACATGGCTACAATCTAATGTTACAGAGGATGACGTAAATTGTGCCAGCAGCAAGTGGGTGAGCAATGAAAATGAACACAAAAAAAAAATACATAGAGAAGAAACACGTGCAATGAAATCCATCTGCATTGCACAAGGCAATGTTCAGCTCTATTCCCCCCATATCAGCACAGAACAGGTTGGCCTCGCAAGCCATGCCTAAACACAGAAAACGGGCTTGGAACTGCGTGGTTTTAAAAGTTTTTACTTACCAAATGAGTGGTCGGCTGTGTCTGAGCCCCCCTGCGTTCCAGTCAAAGGGATGTCCCGTCTGGAAATACCCCAAAAAAAATGCGCACAGCGCCTCTTTGATTCTCTATTCTCTAAGCAGATAATCAATTACTGTGAACTGACTCGCATCATTCCCGGGCTTCTCCACGGGATCTATTGTCAGATCAGCTGCTGACCTGAAATGTGTCCCATGTTTCACACCCTCTCTTCCGGAAAACACGTACTACGAGCAGCAGACTAGCCTACACACACCCCTTGTTTCTCCGCTGAAGCCACAGTGAAGCCACCCAGTGGCTGACCGTATGCAGCCTACAGTAGGTTGTTGCTGTCACATTGCAGCACCAATTCTGCACAAAGGGGAAGCTTACAAAACCACTTTCAAATAGCCTGACTCGCGTGTCGCATGTCGACAGCACACGGATAACCAACTTTTATTATTCGGCAAGAATTGAATCCATGGGTCCTAAGATCCGTCGGGTTACTGTAGTATCGCCAATCATGCCTTTTTTTTTTTATTACGCTACTGTACATACTACAGCCGGTATCGCGATAATTGATTTACCTGTCATAAGAGATTTTGTTCATCTTGCAGGATCTATGTACGTCCAGGAAGTTGTTTTTTTAATGCAATTTACACTCATGCCACATATGGATTTTGCTATGCGCACCTATAAAGAGTTAGGATTGAATGGACAACGTCTTTATCGAGGGAGAGTAACAGCTAGCGCCCCTACTGGTCATATTTCTTCCTGAGGAAATTCCCATTAATTTCCCCATTGACAAATACAAAAGAATTTCTCATAAATTACACAGTGCATGGACATTGCCAGAAGGGTCTTTTTTAATGCAGAGGGGTTTCTACATATTCCATTGTAAAAACAAAACAAAACCCTTGTAACACCCAATTTCATCATCAGTTGCTCACATGTAATCAAAATCAATAAAAGTAGCCATTTTTAACCTTTATTCAGTTATGTATCCTGCAATGGAGATTGATTTCACGTGATGTGATTTTTATTGCTGATCTATAAACCAAAGGTTTTCACTTCATGGGTCACTGGTCACGAGAATGTCCTATACGCAGGACTACTGCTGAATTTGAGCTTTGATATATACATCATTTCCATGTTTGAACTGTATGAATGAACATTCACTGCAGTCTCCTATAGCCAAAAACAAAGAAGAGTCCATTCCTAATCAGTGAGACGGAAAAGCTGGTTGTGACGGCACCCAGGAGGAGGGATGGGAGGCGTGACTTGGTCAGTAAAAGTTCAGACAATGGACATTGTTATGAGTACACAGTTCTATTCCCCATTCGCTGTCAACGCCAGGCTGTACATTGGTATGGCAACACAGATTGGAGTCTCAATGCTCCAGGTATCAGCTCTGGGACTGAGTCTACTGTTTACCCCCCCCTTCATTAAAGTTATCATAGTTAGTTATCATCGAGGCAGAATTTTCAGATTGCGCTGCAATAAAGCGTTTATACAAAGATGTGGGGCTGCAAAAGCATCACAAGGTCTAATTAAATCTCATCCACACAGAAATCATTAGTTATCCATTCAAAATGTAATTTAGCTTAATGATTAGGCCTATAAATGTCTAATAAATAGATAGTATAGCCTACACACACTGTGATTAGGCCTAACTGATGTTGTGTATCAGAGCAACATTTGACTCATCCAAACACGAAAATAATGCATTAGACTTGTTTTTCCTCGAGGGTATTTTGAAGATGTGCAACCTGTTCTCAACCAGTCCATTCTAAAGTTTACTAGACCTTTTTATCAGCTGCACCACTGCAGTGACTGGTCATTGAGAGGAAACAAATGATAACATGCAGTGGGGATGTGAGATACCTGCCTACCAGCTAACTGATGGTGATGTCATGGTTAAAATACCCACCGTCACTCAAAGTAAAGAGATCTGAGAATGGATAAAGTGTCGGTGGCACATCAACAAACCGACACGCAGTGGCCACAAAGTCCTCCTGCCTCATTCACATCGAATAGCGGCTCTGTGTCAACATGACTCACTCTCTCACTGAGATGACTTGTCAATGTCAGACCTCCCTCCTCCAATAATATGAGGACCCGTAAAATACCCCAAGTGTGAACAGCAATGGGGAAACAGGCAACTGAGTTTGAAGGGTGCGAGGGTGCAACCTTCCCCCATTGCGAGACGTAGCCACCGGGGGAAGTTCGTAGCAAGTTCATCTAGTTTCTTGGCAACAGCCCCAGCCTCACAGCACAACACATGACGGCTGACACCATGGGATAAGGGGCAAAAATGTCCTCCCTCATAGTACATTCATGCCCCCCCACCTCTCCTGCACACGCACACAAACACGCTCGCTCACTCACACACACACACACCCAAACAAACAAAACCCACAATTTCATGGATTTTCTGTCCTTTTCTGTCTCACGGCGGTTTGTGTGTGTGTGTGTGTGTGTGTGTCCTTGTCCTCACAGAGCCCCTTCACAGTGTGCAGCCTCTGTTTGTTCTCGTATGAGTCATCATGGAAATCAGCCACAAGACAGCCTTGTATGTGCATGGTCAGACTGGTCAAGCCGGCCGGTCTCAATGCAAGCATGGGCTGTGGCCAGATCCTTACCCGGAGATCAGACCATTCAAAATAAAGTCTGTGAAAGACAGTTGAGAGGTTTTTAGCAGTCAGTTGATTCTCTCAAGTAACCTGAAGTTGTTGTTTTTTAATTGAATCTAACTTTTACAAAGACAACCTACCCAATTAGCTAGCAGGAGCACCTTCAGTTACTGACTAAAGTAAACAATACTCCCAAACCATGTCATTATAAGCTATAGACAAATAAAGTAAGAAAGTGTGTGTTTGAGAGACAGAGAGAGAAGAGAGAGGAAGCACTGCAAACCTAAAATGAAGACCAAGGGAAATAAATTCATCTTCTACAGCTTCTGCTTTCAGCTCGGTGTCTGTAAGGTGCAATTCTTTCTGCAGGCGATTCAACACAGAGGGGAAGAGATCATCCTTAGCCGTCTCTCTGAGCCTCGGAGACATCACAAATGGTTCTTGGGACATCAAACCTGTACTACCCTCCACATTTCTGTGTGATATATTTAATAATAAAACACTCAAATGTACGCATTGTCCTCATGGTTTTGTCATTGTATCCAATTCAGATGTAGCCCTGTCATCTTGATTTGTTTTTGTCATTCAAGGTATAAGCCTCTTCGGGTTATTGTTATTATTGTGTCTCATCGTCGTGTTTTATAACTCTGCAAAATAAAAAAATAAAAAATCCATATGGCCACAGGCTGTTCCTCTGCTGATGCATGGTCACGTCACAAAAGATGCGTTTTCATTCAAATGTAGGAAATGGAAGCTATTTTATTCCAACACCTAGACCTAGATTTGTGAGAGGGTGAGTGCTATCTGTGGCCTGTGTATTTATGTGCGTTTCCATGGGACAGTGACCCCTGCGGACGCTCCCGATCCTGTAGCCCTCTGGAGCTCTGGTTAGAAATAACCAGCTCCCTCGTGCTGATCCTAACGAGATCCATTTCCTCTCTCTCCCCAGAGCCCTTGGGATTCGCACCTGGAAATGCCCCTGAGGAGGGCGTGTCATTTCTGCACGTGAGATCAGATGACGCAAGGCAAAGCACTTATGGCTGTGCGCAAATTGGGTGTGATACGTGAAATGTATATGTAGCCGATGGGTTAGTGGTAGCCTTCTGAAACCTATGGCTCATTAGTTTTGTGTCTGTCCAGTTGAAGTGTGATTGAGAAGATCCATTTATCCCAATCCAGCAGAGCCATTTGGGCACAAGGCAGTAGCAGAGGCCCTTTAGGGTAATTCCCTATTAGAGGGCATAATATTAGGCAGGTGTATCCCTGAATGTGCATCTCCACTCATCTCAATCATACAAATTATGACTATATGGTGTTATATGTCATCATATGGCATCTCATTTTATTTTACATTTTACCCAGGGTTGGTTGGCTGAGAATGCATGCTCTTTTTCCAGCAACAACCTGCTCCACAATCAGAAACACTCACATGCTTTCAAAACAATCAATACACACGTTTATAGAAGAAGAAATCAATCGAAAATTAATCAGACCCTGGATCCTGCCAATCCGGGAGACACTTACACTACTTCAGGACAGGTAACACATTTAATGACCTGTCACAACTAGTCACACTTACATCTAGGTAAAGGCAAGGTGGTGTAGCATCGCCCTCTGCTGGTGGAAATGGCTCCATGCACACATTTTGCTGCATAAACAATCTAAGCTTCCTCTACTGTCGCATTTATAGATACACGCATCAACTAAATGTACGTAAAATGTATCTTAATAGTCCAAACCAGATACAAGAGGCTGCTTAGCTACTTGGATGTTCCATTTGGTTCTGATTGGACCTTTTTAAACCAGCCATCAGTCAGTTTGTGGGTGTTGTTGGTCTGGAAACAAACTACCAGATTTACTGACCAATTAGTCATATACCATTCAAGGCTGGAGAGAATATGATTGTGTGAAATTATACCTTGTTCCCTTGCTGTAAAGAGAGTCCAACCTGATGGGTTCATCTGAATTGTGGGTAAATTCTACTGTCAGTGTCGTGAACCATTGATTAAGAGTAACCAACTCATCTTTGAAAAGACAAGAAACAAACAACCCCAAAAAACAAAAAGAACACAACCTCTGAATAAATAACAAGATAAATAATCTTTATTTCCACGTCTTTGTCATTTATAAAATTATGTGTCCACAATTAATATTAACAAGGCAACACAGAGAATCCTTTTATTATCTCAGAGGTGGGATTCAGGCTCTAGAGACAATTTATTTGTCTCTATAGACAAGAGAGAAGGGAATACGTCAGTGATACCAATCTGATCACCCCCTCATTGATAATACGGTGGTTATTATTTTATTTTATTTATTTGTTTTTACATGGCGACGGACCTCGAGTACCATGTTGGAAGGACTGGACACCCTCCCCGATGTCAGACCGAGAAGGACTGCCATGGGTCTCTAGAGCCTGACCCATACCAAGCCCTTCAATATACACTCATAAAACTTCATAACCCAGGATTCCTCACTGCTTATCGCTCAGTGTAAACCAGACACAATTCATTCACAAATCCTTAAACATTCTCACACCAGATTACTATCACTGAAATCATCAGCGTCATCGTCATTACTCTACTTAGCGTAAGCATGATTCTTGTCTATATTAAACATGATACATCATATTCTTTCCCTACAGTAAAAGACACAAAACCCCAGCAACTGTAAAAACCAAAACGGGAACAATGAATAAACAACCTTTCTAGTCTACAAAGAAAAAAAAAACAGGAAAAAAAAAGAGATCCTTAGATACCATGTGCTCAAAGAAAAATAAAAAAATGGTTTCTCGCGATTCTGTTTGTTGTTGGTAAGTAGGTTTCATTGATGCAAGTTATCAAAAAATTAAATATCATATACTGTATAGGTTATTAATTACAGTAACAAGGTTCCATGCGATCATGTTCTCATCTTCTGTACATAGTTTGAGGATTCAGTAGTAAATAACAATGCTATACAGACCTATAGTGCCTGGTGGCCAGAGTGCCAGCATGTTATAGGGCCGTGGGGACCTGGGACTGGGGCAGCAGCTAAGAGGGGGTCCTGGAGCCCTAAACCACTGCCGGTCTGGATAGAGGTGCCACCTTCCATGATGGTATAGCTCCAAAAAACAAAATGAACAAACTGATGAAACCACTGAACATCGATGCTGTCTTCTATACGTGTACCTCCAAAATCAAGCCATGTTATATTTCAGGCAAGATCCAGCTTCTAGTGTAACATCCATACCATGCTCTAAGTCACATTGTTGGAATTTGACCCCTGCATGTTGAAATCAGATGTGAAAGCAAATGCAAGAAGAATGCACAGCGTCACATGTCCTAGACCAAAAACAGTGGCAGAGGGCTGGGAGAGAGAGAGAGGGGGTGGTGGGGGAGTTGTCCCTGCTAACCACTGTATCAGCCTGGCCAGGCCCGCAGAGCACCAGGGCCCAAAACAAACCCATAATTAAGAGCTAAAGACACAATCCAAACCCCCTGGGTTCATTCAGTCAAATACATTGTTATTTAGTCATTATAAAACAATACCCAAGTGAGCCTGCGTCGCTAAAGCACTGGGAGCAGGAGGAGCTGAGGGAGCAGCGCACAAAGCACAACAGAGTTCCTATTACACATGCTTAAGACTAGGTGGACATTCAGAGTCTGTAAGACCTCAAGTGATCAGTATGACTATCACTATGAAGACTGATATGGCAAGTATGAATTAGAAGGTGTGGGGGGGTCGAGGGTGATTAAAGGCTAGCAAAAAAACATTCATTATGACCACATTGTCAATGTGGCAGTGCAGTGGGCTGTATAAGGCATTGATGTTATTGTGACCAATAGAAATGTTCTAATGATAAATGATGATTTAAGACTGAGGCAACCAAGCAGTTTACTTGCCGTTCCTCAGGTTACTTCACCTCCACCAGCTGTGCGAGTCAAAAGACTGAAAGGCGGATTTCACGCAGGTCCAAAAAGTCAAATTAGACAATTCAATTAATTGTCAAGATATTTGACGGCTGACGGCAGCACAGCAGGTGGAGGTGAAAGCGGGGCGTATCAGGACCAGCTGGGTGGACTGGCTGACAACTAAACCGTTCATATGCTGGTTCGGTGCTGCAAGACATTTCACATTTCTTTCTTTTTTTTTTTGTTTTTTTGAGCTGACCTCAGCTCCTCGAATAAGAGCTAAAGGAAGCGGCCAAGCAGAATAAAGCTATTCACACCTTCAGGAGGAGAAAACACCTCCACACCCCACTCAGAGCCCGATGAGTCACAACTCGGGCTCACAGCTGCCTCCTCAACAGAGCGAGAAAGAGAGAGAGAGAGAGAGAGAGAAAGAAGAGAGACAAAAGAAGAGACAAAGTCTGCATAATATACAACAAACAGTAAGACTTTGTATGTGGTTAAGAGTAAAAAGACAAAAGAGAGTGAGGGATGGAGGAACAGCGCTATGACCCGCTGGCCAGAGATATTGTTGTGCTATGTCGATCGCCCCCTCCCCCCCCGATTCACTGCCAGTAGCGTGGGAGGAAGAAGCCTGGGCAGGAGTACCTCGCGATAATGCTTTTGTGGTGGCTGTCTGCACCGGCCTGACAATGAACACACACACACACACACACACACACACACCACAGCAAGAGCAGGGTGTGCTGATGCCGTTTCTCTTGCCAGTGTGAATATCTGCGGTTTTCTCCTCGGCGGGCCTCGCCTCTCAATCTCTCTCTCCGTCTCGGTGCTGATTTCATACACCCCCCCCCCAATACACCACCCACCCAGTCCCATCAACCCCCCCCCCCCTGTCCTCTCTCTCCTCCCCCTTCCCAAGGACCAGTTACTGCACCACTATATTTGTACTGTACAGTCAAAAACCAATGAGCAGAAATCTTTAAAAAAAAAAAAAAAAGCAGAGCCCCGGCTGTTTTTTTGTTTTTTTCTCCCCCTCCTCTTTTCTTTTTTTTTTTCTTTTTTTTCTGCAGCTGTGTCACACTCTTTTGCAACGGTGAACACAGGCATGCATTTGCCCCGTTCACGCACATGCTCATGTTCTCGCACACTCATACGAAGCCATGCTCGCAGTAACACACATGCTCCCTTTTCTTGCACACTCTCTCTCTCTCTCTCTCTCATGCAAGCCCTGCTCATCTCTAGTGGTCGCTGGTTGGACATGCAGGAGCGGGGAATGAGGACAGGGGAGAGAAAAGGTTCCTAGCTAAAAATAAAAAAAAAAAGAAAGAAAAAAAGGGAAGAGGGTAGGCATGTGTCTAACTGTGTGAGTGTGTTGAGGGAGAGGTCTTAGTTCAGCTGCCGTCTCCTCCGATATTTCTTCTCCTCGTCACCTGCCAGTGATAAAAGCACATCATTAGAAGGCATGACAGTTTGTACCATCGGGCCATTTCTAAGAGTTTCTAGTGGAGACAAGAGGCAACAGGAGGGTGGAAATAAAGAGTACCTTTTCATAGAAGGTGAGATAAAAGAGTTTAGGCTGCATAAGAAATGCAGGAGAGAAAAAAAGAGCAAAACAGATTCATCAGTAGTCAGGTCATAGCCGACTTAGGACTCAACATCACAACAACACTCGTTAACTTGAATCAACTTCACAGATTCATAATCAATCATTTATTTCAAAAAGGAAATTACTTTGGAAATGTGATCCACATACCTTCTAGATGGTTCCTGGAGATGTATTTCAGCGCCTCATCCAGGAGGATGACTGGGATGGAAATCTTCAGGACCACGACCCACTGGGACCAGTACAGAGGGGTCACCTGGAAGATCAGCTGAAGGACAGAGGGGATGAAAGAGTCAGAAACTCTCCTAACAACACATCTGATGATTGGTCTAGAATCTAGATGCAGTGGCAAGACAGAGGTACATCAGACACTACTCGCTCTGCAGGAATGGAAGCCTTTTCTCACAGTGTTTTTCTTTCCAACAAACACAACAACTTTGTATCCTAGAGTGGCAGGAAGTGAAAACTTTAAATTAGGATCATGGTACTATGTATCTAATATCTAAACTGATAATGAGTGTTGTCAGTATGCCTGTGTCACATCTCCCCACGGAGGGAGACGGGAGTCTGCCACCCTGTCAACCGTCCCACCGCTACTCACAGGCAGAGGCTCAATGTAGAGGATGAGGAAGTGGAGGGAGAGGGAGAGGATGATGGCTCCCAGCAGCCAGATGTTGACCCACGGAGGCATCCTGATCAGGGACTGGTTCTCAGACAGACTGAAGAAGATTTAGCAGAACAAAACACGTCAACCCTTTGAGTTGTTCAACTGGACATTAGGGACTAACCAGGGAACAATTTGTTCACATTGAAGATCACAGAAAAACTTTGGGAAAAAGGACAAAGGCTTCAAGATTCCAATTTCATCATCTTCCTTTAGGAAAACTGTAATTATTGTACAACCGAGGCACTGAGCTGACGTTTTTTTTTACCCAGAGTGACTTTACAATGAGTCAAAATGGATTAATATCAACTTGATCATAACAACAGACCTCCCTCCTTACATGGCAGCTAGCAACCATGTAAACATGTGGTCCATCTGTCATTTGTACTGTCTGCCTTGGCTGGGGATGAGAACCACAGTGTGCCTTTTCATCGGTCAGGCAAGCCTTTCATTTAAACTCTTTCCTATATGAGACATTAGTCTTTGTTTCTATGGCGAGCTACTGACAGCCTTGCTCCATGAGCAACCCTGGCAAAAACACAGGGAGTTTTCCCCCTTTCTTCCAAAACAGCATGATTCCATTTCTTAAGACGCTGGGCTAAATTCCTTTGCCACCATGACCAAGAATTAACGTGCAAATGGAACATATTGCTGAGAGAATGTATGGTATGTGTCTATGCAGGATATATAGGGTATGGTCATAGGGTATTTCTAACATGGAAACCATCTTGTCACCTGTCAGAGGGATAAACACGCCATAAATCACTGCTAACGACAATTCTGAGCGATCACCTTCACCCCACGATGCAATTCTCTCTCAAAGGGCGTGCCATCTTGCGGTAAAAGCGGTCATAACAACTGTTAATAATGACCTCAACTGAGCATTAAACTTAAAAAAAAAAATTAAATTGACAGTCTGAGAGATGTTTCAATCATAAAGATGATCACTCAAAATCATTATGTCAGTGGTGATAAGCATTGCTTTTGCAATCTATGAGATTAATGGATCAAAACCGTGCCAGGAAAGACACCCGACACCATTACAGAGTCACAAAATCAGAATTAAATTTTTTAACTTCGCTGATGACCTTTAGGAAGCGTTCACCCCTTCATCCCAGCAGTAGATGACTGACCTGTTGAGTGCATTGAACATTTCAATAGTGACCAGCACAGACAGCGCCATGGTTGTGGGGTAGCGAGATTCAAACACCGCGCAGTCTATCCCCTGGAACATGGGGTTGTCCTCAGTGCACTGCATGAAGTGTCTCTGTGGGGAGAGACAGACAGGAGTTAGTGTGTGTGTGTGTGTGTGTGTGTGTGTGTGTGTGTGTGTGTGTGTCTCAACAGGATGTCACCAGGACCTGTATGACCTGGTTTGATGGCGCTCCGATGTGATGGGGACAGCTGGAGAACCTTGGCCTTGTTCCCTCCCTATCTGAAATCAACCCACATGGGTCTCACTTCCCTTTCTATTTCTGTGCACTGCTGGGATCGCCGAACATCACTGTGTCCAACAGCGGTCGGGGGAGGAGGGGGGGTGTATAGCAAAATATAGAACAACTCTGCAGGAAAAAAAAAATGCCTATCTTCTGAGGACAGGACTGTGCTGCAGCAAACAAAAGATAAGACTCTGAGCAATGCGGTTTTCCAACTCACCAGCTGATAGAAGGACACGTGAGGGCCTTCCTCGTCAAACAGGTACCACCACGTGGCGGCACTCACTGTTCCAAGGCCCACATATCCTACAGGGAAAAACCACAGTCAGACACACCAGCAGCTTGACGTTGTTCAATAGTTATCACACATAGTAGGCAAGAATTAGATTTAATAACAAAAAATATGTTTCAAATAAAAAAAAAAGGCAGCATTTCTCAAAGAAAGCTCTGCAAACTTCAAATCCACAGTGAGGGCTGCCGTTAAAAAAAGGAGGAAAGCTAGAAGAGGAAAAGACTCACAGACAATATGAACATTTTCAAACAAGCCTTGCCAGTAAATCATTGGTTTACAAGGCAAAGTAGGAGTGACAGCTGATTTCTACCAATCAAAAAAAGACACTGATTGGCCCCGCCCTGGCACACCTCAGCCTCATTTCTGAGAGGTTTAGAATTTTGAAAAGGGGTGATTCAGGACTTAAAAATGTTTTGTTCACCATATCGGTTTCTTCTAAACTACAGGTGCCAGTCGTTGGCTACACTGGGTATTGGCAAGCGGCTCTAAAAACGACTCTAAGATAAGATAGAACGCAAAAGGGTGGCGAGATTGGATGGCTGAAAAAATAAAAAAAATAAATAAATAAATAAAAATAAAAAAATCACACTTCCGTCAACGCTACCTCCAGTGTTACATGACCATGCAATGATACGCAGGAGCTCAGTCGTGTCAGAGCTTATGCTGTACCTCCAATGGCCAGGTATCTGAAGAAGAGCCAGCCAGAGATGAGAGGCTCTTTGGGGTTGCGGGGTTGCTTGTCCATGATGTCCAGATCTGGGGGGTTGAAACCCAGGGCGGTGGCGGGCAGGCCATCGGTCACCAGATTAACCCACAGCAGCTGGACTGGAATCAAAGCCTCGGGGAGACCCAAGATGGCTGTCAGGAAGATGCTGCACATAGACAGAAAGAAGACACGCAAACATCAACCAGCAGTGCAAGGTGAGATCTAGAGATCTAGTGTGTGGATCTAGCGTGCACAGATCCTTCAGTGTGCGTCCGCGTCCTCACCAGACGACCTCCCCCACGTTAGACGAGATGAGGTATCGGATGAATTGCTTCATGTTGTTGTAGATGGCTCTGCCCTCCTCCACGGCAGCTACTATAGTAGAGAAGTTATCGTCGGACAGGACCATCTCAGAGGCAGACTTGGCCACCGCTGTGCCGGAGCCCATGGCGATGCCGATCTCTGCCTTCTTCAGGGCCGGGGCATCGTTGACGCCATCTCCAGTCTGGGAAGAGACATGGTGAGAAGAGATGAAACATGTCATACCAGCAACAGGAATATTGTCTTTATTTAGGTGACCTGTCCAACCTATATCCATCCTGTGCTATTCCTCCGATTTTGGCCCGGCTAGGCAACACTTCTATACATCTATTCTATACATTTCAAGACTCAGCTCTAAAGAAAGCCATAATCTGCGCGGTCATCAAGCGGTTTCTGCAGCTGCAACGTTAACAGTAAATTTTGCAGATACTGCGAAGGTACTGAGAGCTCACTTCCAGGAATAGGAGTATATTATTTTTTCAGGTTTTTTTTCTTCAGTTTCAGTTAACAGCAATCTTGAATACATCTCTTTTTGGGTGCCCGAGACCTCAAACAAACTTTCCACGAGCTCACGAGCCGGGGGGCCGCTTTACTGAGCATGGACGATACACACTCAAATTAAAAGCGTGGTTGTTTGAACTCAAGGGAACGCCGGTCATGTTCAAAAAGATTGACGAAATTGCCAATTATCATGAGAAAGGTTTTAAGGGTAGTTTTTTTTTAAACCAACTAACAAAGATTGAAAAGGAAGTCTCATTATCATTTTAGATCCCGACCGGATTAAAACTAAAGCTGAGCATGTGAGACGTTTATCTCTCGTGACAGGGCCTGAAGCAGCTTTGTGCCGTTTGTGAATGGGGAATCGGTCTGACAGGCAAATGGTGATATTGATGTCTCTCTCTTCCTCCCTTCTTTCCTCCCCCATCAACCCCTCTTCTGAGACATGTGTCAGATAGGAAGCAGCAGAGCGAGCCGCAGATGACAGCTCTGATAGCCGAGTCTGAGGGAGCAACCTCAGAGACCACAAGCATGTCACGGCTCACTGGCTTCTTCTGATGCACGCTCGGATAAAAATTGCCAATTTTGGAGCAACTGATAACGCAATAGCTTCTCAGATGTAATAAAATGTCCCTCTAAACGAGTTGAATAGGTAACCAAACCTGCTAATGGAGTAAATTCACTGATAACGTACTGACATCATCACGGACTTCATATGGGGTGCAACATTTTTAACGACTGATGTAATAATATTGATACAGACTAATAATTTAATATCTTGAGTTATTACATTCTTTCTATTCTATTACATTCAAGATATTACATTATATTATAGGTCAATGTTATTATCACATCATCAGTTCAAAATATGTCACACCCCACTATGTAATAATGTGATGTTAAAGTACCTGGCACTACATTACATAAACTAAATAAACTAAATAAAATCTGTGATGTTTTATTACATGTTTATTACATTATCAGTTGCTGCAAGGCAGACGTAAACATATGAAGTGGGAAGCATACAATGACTCAGCATTATATGAAGCACATGGCAAGGGAGGAACAAGAAGAGATGCAAGCTACTAAGAGATGTGTATGGGAACTACTAGATGTTCAACCCCCTCTCCTCACCATGGCGGTAATCTCGTCGAATGACTGCAGGTATCCCACGATCTTAGACTTGTGCGCCGGCTCGACGCGGGCGAAGCAGCGCGCCCACTTGACGGCGTCTCTCTGGGCCTCCAGCGGGAGGTCGTCGAACTCGCGGCCAGTGAAGGCCTTGCCCGACACGTCCTCGTCCTCGCCGAAGATGCCGATGCGTCGGCAGATGGCCACGGCTGTGCCCTTGTTGTCTCCCGTGATCATGATGACACGGATGCCTGCCTCGCTGCACAGCTTCAACGAGCCGATCACCTCCTTCCTGGGAGGGTCCAGCATGCCAACACACCCAACAAAGGTGAGACCCATCTGAATGGAGAGAGAGAGAGAGAGAGAGAGAGAGAGAGGGGAGGAGGAGGAGAGTATCACTCGACAATAGAGAGTAGCAAAATGGGAATTTATTTATATGAACCTTTCCAATATCCATTCCTTCATTAAACAAAGATAGTTCCAGATACCTCATATTCTGCAAACTTGTTGGAGTTCTCCAAGTCCATGTCCTCTTGGCGTGGCGGGGTATCACGGGTGGCCAGGGCCAGGCAGCGCAGGGTGTCCCTGCCTGTCCCCCACTCCCTGATCTTGGACATGAGCTGCTCCCTCAAGGCCTCGGTCAGGCTCACCTTCGTTGTTCCCACCCGCAGGTACTGGCATCGCTCCATCACGCTCTCCGGGGCTCCCTGAGGGGAGGGATGAAACGGCACAAAACGGAGAAAACCAAATCAAACAATAATGAAACCAGTGATAACATGCAAGTGATTGTTGTCGTATCATTCATTCATACCTTGATGAACATCTTGCTCTGAGAGCCAGCCTTGGTGGGGGTGCAGTAGACAGACATGGACTTGCGGTCACGAGAAAACTCCAGAGTGAACTCCTTCTTCATCAACTGCCTGATCACCTGATGGATGAGAGAGAGGCAGAAAAGAGTAGAGATGATAGAGAGAAGAAAAAAAAAACAGTGAGAGAACTGAAGAGTGAGAGCCAGAGCTAAGTAGCTTTATTTGTGGGCAGCTGTCAGGCTGGGGGCTGGTGGGTGACTGAGAGGTTTGGCTGAGCCGCTGACAGCTGAAGGATGGCACTTTAGATCAGGCACTCAACCATCTTGTCTGGATGTGCAGCAGCGCTCCCTCTGTGCCAGACAGTACCCATTGTGTACAACAACACAGCGATGGTAATATGAACCTGGCCAAGGACAGTGGAGAAACTCGAGGCGCACAGAGAAACATAACGGCAAAACACTGATGGGCAATACAGACCAAAATGGCTGTTTTGGTACTGGTATCCGGTGAACCATGTTGAAGCAAACATCTGTCTACATGTTCTGCTCAAGTGAAATACTGCTTTCATCACCAAACCTGGGAATGAATGAATGAATTTTGTTGGGGATGAAGCTGCTTGAATGAGTATCCCTCCTTGTGTATAGTGTCATGTCTTCTTCTACCACTAGGTGTCCCTCTAGTTCAGAGTCAAAGCCTGTGTTGACTCCAGCACACACTGGATGAAAGGTAAACACTGTTAATTCTGTGCCAGACGGGGTGGTGGTGATGCACACACACCCTGTTGACGGACTTCATACATACACACATGTCCTGAAATCCGTCAATGTGACAAAATTCTCCTCTCGATCAAAAAAGAGTGAGCGACGGGAGCGTGTCGGCGTGGCAGCGTGGGAAATTACTCTCTATTTTCCTGTTTTCTAGTCATAAAGCCCAGCTGATATCGAAAAGAAAGACGGAAAGATAAGGTAAGCTCTTTATAAACTCAGCCTTGTCTTTTTTTTTTTTCTTAAGCTTTACTTACCCGGGGAAGAATTGCTGAGTATGAAAATCTCATCTCCACGGATTAGTCATGAAAAAGTTTAGTTTTTCTAGAAGTGATACCAGCAGGGATTTGAATGACCTTTATCTAGAGTTGAATGGAAAACTCGGGAACCACTGGTCACTGACTCGAACGCAGTGAGTGACAGCACACTTATCACTGAAACACAAACATCAGCTGCAGCCTGCCTGGCCATTCACGGCTCCGGGTCGACACTAAGACAGATCTGAGGTCTTAAAAAGGAGGAAAAACTAGCAAGTGAAAAAGCAATTTCTGTTACTTTACAGAGCAAAAGTAGGAAAAGGCTACTGGAATCCTTTCTCATGGGTGGTGGATTACTTTGGTTACAGTGCAAAGCAAATTTCATGCAAGCTCCCCAGAGTAAATATAGTTTTCACTGAAGATGAACGACATCGACATCCCATGCAGGCTGACATGGGTCACACATCTCACACAGCATCGACCGCCCATCAATAGAGTGACAAAGATCTCACGTCAAGATCACACACACACCACCACTACGTATATGCAGCTTACCGCGTTGCAGGCCCCAGCACGCTCCACCTTGCTGAGTCCAGATAGGTCACTCTTGAAGACGTTCATCTTCTCCACCAGGGTGGTGAGAGCCGTCTCCGTCGCTTCACCCACCTTCTCATACACCCCCTTGGCCTGGAAGAGATCAGAGACCAGGATTACCGTGAAACGTGCTGTTGAACTCTCACATGTCACCTTACATACACGTTACATGCAGCTACACTAAAAAAACTAAGACTAAAAGTGAGATAGTTGGGATTTAGACAGCTACTGATTTCATAGAGACAGAGTGATACAGTATATGACTGGCAGGAGGCGATGAAGGTATACCCCTTTTATCACACAATGTTAAATGCATACCGCTTTATAACTATACTATACTGTGCAAAAGGCACATTTTAAAAAAACAAAGATGCTTTCAAAATAAAATAAATATCAAAAAAATTACTATGAAGAGCAGTAATGTAGAAAGTAAAAAAAAATAAACATCTAATTTCAAATTTATATTCAAGAAAATCTGAGGGAAAACAACTATGAAAAAAAAAAAAATCACATTAACAGCAAGTTCAAGCTTGCTGTGAGCAAATCTGTGGGTCATTGCCCTCTACCTCCGCAAACTTTCTCAGGCTTGAGCCGTGCTCACGGAGAGCTTTAAAAAGCGTGCCCCTTGCCAGCTGAGAAGAAGAGTAGGTGGGGTGAAGCAGTAATGCCGTACCACACATCATCTGTTTGTGTGACCAAACACTGAAGGCAATAAAACACCTTACTCCTCTGAGTAGCAGAGCTGCTCTGCCTCTCGGTCCCTGGTTTATCTCACGCTTTGTTTCCCCTCCAACGATAAACTTTTATTCAAGAAGATACAAAATTGGTGGCAAAATGACCATTTATAAGAATAGAAACACAGCGCATAACTCAGTAAGCCTGTGAGGATATTTGGTATTAAAGAACTGCCTTATCTCTCGCCTCCCTCTATCCAGCGTGGTTACCATGATACCGTGGTGATGACAAAGAGGTGAGAAAAGCAATCCAAACCAGAGAAAACATCATACATCAGAATAGAATTAGCTCAGCTGTGGTAGGGCAGGCTCTGTGGGTGTGTTTGTAGTGTATGTGTGTGTGTGTGTGTGTGTGTGTGTGTGTGTGTGGGTATTCCAGTGTCACCTTTTCAGGAGTACTGCGATGCTTACACATTTGCAGAGATACTTTGCCTACACAATGTTCTATGTGTTACAGATGAGTGTACTACTTGCATAGCAACACTGACTAATTGTAGCTTGCTACACCTCCAAATGAATGATGGCCTAGAAGAGGCAGCAAATGTGCTGTCATTCCTCCATCCCACCTATACTGTAGTGTGTGTGTGTGTGTGTGTGTGTGTGTGTGTGTGGTAATGACCTCATTGTAGTCAAGTGAAGAGTCATTGCACATGGAACAGACAGTGGCCAACTCCAAAAGTCCATCATAGTCTCCACACTGGACTGGCTTGTCCCATTTCAGTCTGGGAGGAATACATACACACACACACATATACATGCCTGTCACTCAACAGAGAAAAACACAAGGGAAAAACACTGCACACTTCAGACGCAGTAACTTCATCCTTATTTATGAGTAGGGAAGACATTCAGTTGTTTAGCATCCCCAAAGTTGACTAAAGAATAGTGTTGTACAGTGAAAAGTAGCCTGTGTGTGTGTGTGTGTGTGTGTGTGTGTGTGTGTGTGTGTGTGTGTGTGTGTGTGTGTGTGTGTGTATTCTTCCTGACAAGCAGCACTGATTGCATGACAACCATGGATCTCTTCCCAGTAGAGACTGCAACCGTTGCTAGCGAAGCTCCCACACAATAACCCACACTCAACTGTTATGAAATCCACAGGTTCATGCAGTCAGAACGCTCTGCTCCCCATAGAGCAAAACAATCAACACACATACACAATGAACATCACACTATTCACACTGTATAAACCCTTCTCCCATTTAGCGGTTAGCCATCTACTTATTTTTCTCCAGAGGCATGCATATTCACAAAGAAGGAGTCATCCTGACATTAACACATGACTGCAAACCTGGCTCATAGGCTGTTACCTCACACCTTCCCTCTGCTGTTTTTCTGTTCTACTTCATTCTACAATATAGCGATTATACCTGAGAGGGCATCCTTTATTGTGATTATGGGTCTAATGGAGTTGCAATAGAGGTCAGAGGTGCAGCTGAGTCCCTTTAATCACAGTAAAGGCAATTCTTATGTGTATTATGGCTTTTACACAATGGTTACTGTGCATGTATATTGACTGAAATTGTAGAATGGCGATGCTGATAAGGGATTTGTACGGGCAGAAAAAGTGGTGGAGGTAATGCCGCAGCCTAGAATTTTATGCCCACGTGAGAAAATAGTTGCCCCAGGGTCAACACATGATAGCTAACCCCTCAAACCATCAAATCCAATCATACATTTATAACATAAAAATGCCATTAAAAGGATGATATGATGACACATTGTGTGTAGTTCATTCCTTTTTCTGTGATAAATCCTTCTACAGCTGAGGCACTCACACTTGTCCTTCAGGGGCGTACGTAGAGCCAGTTATGGTGAACTCATGGAGGGTACAGCTTGAATCCTCCACCTTGTCTGTAACGAACATCTGGAGGGAAAAAAGGTAAAGAAAACAGAGTATGAGGAGGAAGTCAAATTTGTTTGGTTGATGACGTGCATTTTGTCAGACGTATCCGCTGTGGTAGAATAGAGGTTAGAGAAGCCGACTTGTGACCGGTAAGTCGAATCCCCGGACTGGCTGGAAAATGTGGGTGGGGAAAGTGAAGGAGTGATGCTCTCCTCCTCCCTCAACAAACACTGTTGCAGTGCCCTTGAGTAAGGCACTTAAATAAGGTCATTATCTACTCACCTACATGTCAGTTGAAACTAGTTGGCCCACGTAGTTCCATCTCAGCCTTCTCCCAAAGTACTGACGTTAACGGTCCCAACTGACATGGGAGTGAGTAGATAATGACTGAAAAACATAATAATGACTTGAAATCCTGGTTCTCAACAGGCTGTGTGTGAAGCAGACTGGAGGAGCGTCATAGGAGATGTGAAGTTCTAGCTCAGGCTAATGACACCAAATTGAAACAGGACTAATACAGAGACACAAAATCCCAGTTTTAGTTCTTCTCAATCTGAGCGCAGCCTATGATGCAGTTGCCCACAATATCTTTTTAGATCACCTCACACACTACATTGGCATCCACGATGCTGCACTCTCAGCATAGTGTTTTATATAATACAATGTGATAGCTCAAAATTTGCCTTTGGCGAAATTATCCGTAAATATGAAGTTAATTTTCACTGTTACGCTGATGATACCCAACTCTACATACTGTGTAAAAGTAAAACACTAATGCAGAAAACAAAAAAATAAACATCTTAGACCAAATTTATATAGAAAATCTAGGGTGCCTAAGACTTTTCCATACTACTGTACCCATCAGGCTGGTAGCCCACACACGTTGTATGGACCCACAACCACCATTCCACCACATACAACCCGCAAATCTAGAAGCATGCTATAAAAGAATTCGCCCTATTTTAACATCAACTGATGCTGAAATTCTGGTGTATGCTTATGTTTTGTCAAGACTCAACTGTTGAGTCTTGTTGATAATGTTCCATTATCTGGCCTGTCAATGTCCAGATTTAAAAAGCAATTGCAATGGGTGGATGCCTCTTTGAATTGCCCTACCCGAGGTTTCTTCTATTTTTTTCTCCTATAGGGTTTTTCTGGTAGTTTTTCCTTGTCTTCATAGAGCGCCTTAGGCTGGCAGTGCTGGCTGGGTTAGGCTTAGGTAGATTATGTAGGCTTGCTATGTCCTCCACTCTGTTAAGTCCTTTCAGCCCTCTTCAACCTTTTACTCTGTTTTTATGTCCTTTAGTTTTGATTGTATTCTGTAACATCAGATTTGTCATAATTGATTGATTTCAGGTAGGCCTGTAAAGTCCTTTGAGGCTTGTTTGTGATAAAGGGCTATATAAATAAACTTGACTTGACTGTCCGATGCCTTTGCAACAGTCGCTGGACTCCAAACAACTCTTCCCCCTTCTTCAGTTTTCCCCATACACGCAGGCAAAGAGCGAGTTGCTCACAAGCCTTGGTGTAAAGCTTCATCAGCCGCTCTCACTGCCATAGATAGTCCAGTCAAGTGTGGGAGCACAAAGGATAAGTCAGAGGGAGGGGGAGTGAGAACTGAGAGAGTCCCAGAGCTGTCCAGGATTTGCTTTGTTGGCTGCTTTCTTGGCAATTCTGCTTCCTGAAATCCCCCCAGGATAGGCACACAACACACACTTCATATTAATACACTGATATAACAAGAAGTGAGTGTTCTGGCTTGTGGTTGTTAAGAACGGGACACACCATCATTTGCAGTCCATCTGAATCACTTACACATGCATACACAACAGGACAACAGACAGCCCGAGACTTGCCTCCCCTTTATCAATACTCCACCTCCTTAATAACACTTACGTTGAGCAAACACACCGACACACACACACACACACACACACACACACGCACACAGAGAGAGAGAAAAAAAACCTAACTTAACCCCGTTTGAGACTCAATTAAATCCTACTGATTGAAGAATTAATGAAGCAGCCATCCAGTTAAACTTTGTTTTCTTCTGGATTTTTCTGTGTGTGCGCACCACTTAATGTTCCTAGGTATTTCAGCTTGTGTGTCACTGACGTAAAAAAAAGGGACACAAAATCATTGGTGTAATTCAGATGAGAGGTAGTTGTCCCTCTAGCGCATGAGCCCAAAACATAACTTTTTACTCTTTTAATGAGGTAAAAAACCTCTGAGGGAACAAGGTTACTACCGTTAGTCTACTGATTTAGTGCTTGCCAATGGCAGAATATGGGAAAATGGGATCCATACTGAACAGTCATACCGAACCGTGAACTATAGCCTAACAAATAGCGACTTTGCAATCACAATAATGAACGTGAATTCAACCCATTGCCACGATATTCTCGAAACTTGCAATTTTGCTAAATTACCACAATTTTCCAAATGAAATAGCAAAGCATTTGTAATTTTGTTCGGTCATCAAACCTTTTCACACAGTGGTCCAATCAGACCATACATGTCTACCTTAGTGTTCGTCTACCACAACCAATGACTCATTGTGGCGCTTTTGAGAGAGGATGATGATTTGTAGTTTAATTCACCCCTACAAAAGTTTAATTCACCGTGTTTGGCATTTAACCTGCACTATTATAGTTTCACTTTATCATGGGCCTTTGGCTTGTTTACCGTTCGTTTCACAACAGTCAACTGGGTGGGCTCTGGATGCCCTACATCACACCGAAGACCCATCTCTGCTCTACTTTGCTATTATGTGTATTGTCTCTAGATAAATGGCGCCCCGTGGACTTTATCACAATATCCTCCACAAAACCACATAGACACGAAACGGGGACTAACCTAAAAGCATCGAAATAAGCCTGTTCCTGCATCTGTGGTTAACTACGCTTCCTACCAGTCATTCTCTCACTATCTGATCTGCTGTGGTCTCCAAGGAAACAAGGCACAGTGTGATCCATGTGACTCAGTAGTAGTGGTTGAAGTTTGCGTTCCTTTATTGACTCCCCCCCCCCCCCCCCCCCCCCCCGAGCTTGTATGGGGATGAATGGTGTGAGTTACCGTGTGCGTGTGCGTTGGGAAGAAGGAAGTACAGTGTTAGGATATGGAGGGAATCCCTGGAAATCCCGTCGATAGGGGGTATCCTCATGGCCAGGGGGAACAGGCAGACACATACTATATACATCCATACATCCTCCCATCCATTAGGGCCTCTGGGTAGGGACCAGCCCAAGACAGAGCACATACAGATAAGCCTAGGCAAACAATCATGTGGACATAAAAACCACAAGGCACATAAACCACGAACAGAGCAGACACGTATGCAGCTAACATGTGACAGCTGGCCAATCGTAAGAGGATGAGCAGGGATGGGTTGAGCAACCTTAAAAACGACTATCACCAGGAAACACCATGACAAAGAAAAAAGAAAAGAAAAAAAAGTAAGGCGGAAGTTTGATTCGTCTTGTGTGTGTGTGTGTGTGTGTGTGTGTGTATGTGTGTGCACCCGTATCTCCCACCAGAGAGCCAACAGAGGCCAGGCCAGGGACTAATAGGTGGGAGCAGAAGGTCAATATTTACCCGTGCTGCTCGGTGACACTCTCTGGGGGATTTTCAGGGTTAGTGGTGAAATGAGTCGGGTGCTCCCTCCTGCCAGAGGGAACTCCCTGTTACACAACCGTACTGATATCTACCCCGCGTCATCTCGGAGCTGGAATGCACACCGGTTGTGCAGTTCCTCCAGTGCCTAACCTGTCTTTAAAAACACACCAGAAAAACAGTCTGACACACACACACACACACACACACACACACACGTCAGGCACAAAGCTGATAGCTCAACGCAGTAGTAGTAGTCTATATATGTGTATGTTCTTGCTCTCCCCGTACAGGCTGTCTAGAGTAAGACAGAAAGACAGTTGAGCATAGCGATCATGTCAGAACACAACCGAAGTAGCATGCACTGCTCAAGCAGGCTCGGCGTGAACTACAGACAGAGAGTCTCCAGATATTGTCGCTAGACTCAATTTACCAGGTTTTGTTACACACTGTTACACAAACAGATCTCAGGCTGCGATAACACTGGATGCCTTGAAAAACATGCAGACTACCTTACAGGTGTTTTACCACACGACCGCGGGAAGCTCAGACAAAGCCCGGCTTCAAATGGGGGGGGGGGGGGGGGGGGGGGGTGCGACGGTTAGCTCTCTGAACCCGTACAGAAAGTGTTGTACGTGTTGGTTTTCACAGCCTTAGTGCCGCCTTACTCAACAGACTTCTGAGGTCATTAGCTGAGGTGATAGGTGAGATGAAGGATGTGAGGAACGGAGGTGTTAACTGAGGTTAGGTGTGTGCAGCCAGAGCTTCAACGGGAGCCAAGACAAACAGCGAAACTGGCATTTACTCTGTGCTTGGAGCAAATCCGGCATAGTGGGCAACAAACACACACATATGCACACACACACACACACACACACACAAACACAAGGGGAAAGGGAGGGGCTGACTGATACCGAACTGGTCTCGAGTAGTTGCGGATAAGAGTATTTATTTGCCGTTTGTCCTCTACTGTAATGGTGTGTATTCCCCATATATGGACCTTTATTGCGCTTATTCAGGCACTGTGACATTTTGGAAACCTCCAGCGGGTGAGCGAGGCATTGTGGTGATATAATCCCCGGGGTGCTGTTGGGTCATGCCAGCCTGTACTACTCCACCACAGCAGCAGCTATCTCAGTCCTGGCAGATGAAGGCAAACATTAGAACACCACAAGGATTTTCCATCAGTCTGTAAGCCCCATTTGCACGCCTTCAAAAAAAAAAAAGACATTGAAAAAAAGAAGAAGAAGAAAAAAGAAAAAGCACAGAGATTGGCATCAATACCGAACAGCGAACCCTTGTAGAATTCACCCTCGCAAGTAATTCCCAGTAGCCTTTTTATGAAGTGTCAATCAAACGACAGAAATGAAATGCTTATGATTCAGATCCTGCACTGGAATAATTCCACTCGTGTTAAGAGCGAGTACATTTACCTGTCATGTAGTAATATACTGGCCTGTAGGCTGAATTTATGACGCTGCTTTGTTAGTAACCTCCCCACACACCCACAGTATATTCTCACTCAGACTCAACAGCGGGTGCTTTCTAAAGATCCCTAGATGCCACTCACCCTGCAAACAGACATCTGATTGGTGGTGAGGGTGCCCGTCTTGTCAGAGCAGATGACGGAGGTACAGCCCAGGGTCTCGACGGAGGGCAGGCTGCGGACGATCGCGTTCTTCTTGGCCATGCGGCGCGTGCCGAGCGCCAGGCAGGTGGTGATGACGGCGGGCAGGCCCTCGGGGATGGCGGCCACGGCCAGCGCCACGGCGATCTTAAAGTAATAGATGGCCCCCCGGACCCAGGAGCCGCCGTGAACCGGGTCCCCGAAGTGGCCGATGTTGATGACCCACACGGCCACGCAGATCAGGGAGATGACCTTGGACAGCTGCTGGCCAAACTCGTCCAGCTTCTGTTGCAGCGGCGTCTTCTCTTGCTCCGTGGCCACCATCTGATTGCGGATCTTGCCGATCTCCGTGGAGACGCCGGTGGAGACGACGATGCCGACGGCGCGTCCCGCGGCAATGTTGGTGCCCTGGGAGAGAGGAGGGAGGGGAAAAAAGGGTGAGGACGGGGGGGGGGGGGGGGGGGGGTGTAGGAAAAGACAAGTCAAAGCAAAGGGTGATACTGGAGATGGTCCTTGCTGAAACATGCGTCACTGAATTGTTTTATCGCTCCGAACTAAATCGGTTACGCAACATGTATTGAAATGGGAGACTGGGCTTTCAGTAACAGGAACCATAAATCCAACCAACCCGAAGAGGCGTGGACATTGCACACAGTCTTTATCTCACCAAGTAGCTCATATTACACCCCTGAAGCCTGCCATTACTCTGCTCTCCGGCTTACGGAGGTCAGTCAGTGTGTAAAAAATCCATTTCTGATATGAAAGTGGAATGTAGAAAGCGACCCAAGGGAGTCGCGGGAAGTCGCGCTTACAGAAAACAACATGTTCTTCTTGTCTTGATTGACAGCTCTGGGGTCAGGAACCGGGTCAGTGTGTTTGATGATTGACACAGACTCCCCTAGAGAAAAGATCAGGAGATTGCATAGGATTAGAGCTGTAAGTGCTCCGGCTGACAGGTTAGAGCAACAATGGGACACTTAAATGGTGCCGGAGCAAAAAAAAAAAGAATAGTAGTCTGCACTCACAACAAAGGGCGGCAGAAGTAAAGAACTAAATACAAATACTATTATTATTATGACCTTAGGCCTTCTACGTTTATGCAACAAAGATGCAAGAGATTTTATTTTTTAATAATAATAAAAAATACAATACATGGATTAATCAAAGGATCACAGTTAAAATGAGTCTATGTGGTGGTGAATGCTGCATTATGTCTTATGAAACGACTTTTCTGTTGCCATGGAGGAAGTACCTGTGAGGATGGACTGGTCCACTCGCAAGGTGGTGGACTTTATAGAGATCACCCTGATGTCGGCAGGCACCTTGTCACCAACTAACAACAACAACAACAAACAAAAAAAACTGGGATTACTGAAAATGGACTTAAAAAAAGACGGTGCTGCATGAAAAGCACAGGGAGTGACAACAATACAAAGAAAGGAAGAAGAGGAGGAGGGAGGGGTGGAGGAAGAGGAATTATAGTTCTAATAAGTTTGGCGTTTGAGGCCGGACTGTGAAGGTGTGAGTCTGAACCCCATGGGGGGGAGAGAGAAGTCAGCTCGTGGAACTATCAGCCGACTGTGGCTGCAGGTGAACGCTCAGTTACACCCTATCAAATGTGTCTGCGCTCAAACAATAAATCCCTGAGCAAAGAAACAGTCAGCAGGTTCAGCCCAGGTAAACAGTGGCTCGATACAACCCCCGAGTCACGTTGCCGTCTTCAAACAATCAATTCTTTCCCCCTCCCTCCTCTCGCTCTCTCAATCCGTCTGCTCTGATAAACTACTTTCTCACACATGACGGCAGGGCCGCCCCTCCCTAAACGCAGAACACGCGCTGTGCGTAGGGCCTCACATTCCATGGGGGGCCACATTTTGCGCGATGGGCCGCATTTTGGATGCGCATTTGTGCTACCGTGAGGCGCGCGTTGGGCACCGAGTCAGCTCGAGGCAGGAGAGAAAGAGGCCTGTAATCTGACACCGTACCCGCCGCTGCAATGATTGACACCAATCGACATCTGACCAATCAGTGGTCAGATGCGCCGGCAGGCACTTGCAGAGCTGCAGGTGAAGAGATGGCCTGGAGCCTCATGAGTCGGGAGCAAGCAAGAGGAAAAAAAAATCAAAACAAGAAGAAGCTCGTGCTTCACTTGAAGGTGGATATGTTGTTGAAATGAAAATGTAAAACTTTGTGGCATAAACACCTCAGCTACTACTCATGAGACAGGAGAGAGGCTAAGTGTCTGTCTAGACGTGGACTGGAGATAAAATTATTTTCCATTTTTTTAACGAAAACATCTTTTGTTGATTATTTTTTTAAATTGATGTCTATTTGTGACTCAGATTTATTTATTTCAGTTTGAAGTTATCTTTTATTGGATATTTATTTATTTATTTCAGTTTGAAGTTATTTTTTATTTGTCTCATACTGCTTATACTACTGTACCTATACTTATCTTTGTTCTTACTAATAAAGGTTGTCAAGTTAAATGGCATTTTGTTATACAGTCAATTTGTACCTATTATACATTTGGGGTGCGGGGGGGCATGACAAAATTCCGTTAATTTTTGGTTTTGGGGGAGGGCCTCCAAATAAAATTCCGCTTAGGGCTCCAATTTGGCCAGGGGCGGCCCTGCATGACGGACATAAACCGGAGATGATGCCTGCTTTACATCTATAAAAACAGCTTCCTCCAACTCTACCAATATCGGATTTATGAAGCAGACATATTAAACTCATATTTCACAGTGAGAGCGCCATAAGTATCTTAACGCCCCCAAAACAAAACGGTTATTGCTTCCACTTTGTCAGAGCTTGGCGATGAACATTTCATGGAAATAGTTTCATAATAGCGGGACAGCAGTTGTCTCTGAAACAGGGAAGAGGACGTGCAGCCAAAGACAATGTTCTCAAAGCAGAGGAGTGGGAAATCAATTAAAATCCTCCTAGCAGATGTAATATTCTTCACTCGTTTTCAGAGAAAAATACCTCATCATTACATCTCAGAGTCTTCTGCACTATTCACTGCTAATTGCAATAAAAAAAACAAAGGACTTGCGGTAAATTAACGGTTTAGGCTTTTCAAGGACATCTTAATGAACTTTTCTTTTCTGAGCTTTTCTTCTTCTCCACCTGCTGAAAGACACTCTGGAGAACAGTTTTGACTGAGTACTTTAAAGTGGAGTTTCTGTGATTTCTTTATCTCCATTTCTCTCTGATTTCCATCACATTTTCTCAATTTCTTCACACTGTGGTGGTATTTCTCACGGGGTTTCCTGCAGGGGGAGAGAGGGCAGAGGCGCTAACCAAATAAGAGAGATGGAGCTGATTATTCTGTGCTGCCATTTCCCCCATTTCTCTACAAGTTACATCATTAGGGCCTCATTCCATTTTCTCCATGTCCCACACTGTCCCTCTGACGCCCTGGGGTTGTGAGTGAGAGAGGGGAGGCAGACAGGGGGGGGGGGGGGGCGGGTGTTGTGTTTGTGTGGGAGATGGCTGTGGGGGGCAATTGGTTCACAGGAGCAGGCAAGGCCGACGGCAGCAGAGAAGCTTTTCAAACGCCTGAAATCCTAACACAGTGGAAAGCCTACTATGTCTACTAGGCCTACTATGTCTCACAGATCTGATTGAACTGTTCGGATGGTGCGAAAGGTTTAACTCAAGCACCGCGGTTCAGTATTCCCCCCACAGCACATGCACCCCTGATCAAAACCAATGAGTCAGTTAGCTGGTTAGACGGCTGGCGCTTCTTCATCCATTTGGTAAAACTGGCCTCCAAACTAAAATCGGACTGTCTTGCATAACGTACTGGCAAAGAGGCACGCGTCCACGTGCATGGTAACCGTGACTGGCTATGGGGAACAGCTCATCGCAGGTTTCCATCTCTTCGGGTCCTGTGTAAACCCTCTAGGAGTTCCTGAAAACCTGGCCACTGGACTCCGTCCATTTCAAAACCCAGGAAAGTTCCAGTGGAGGCGCAAATCACAACTATGGCGTAACCATAGCTGGCACGGCCGACAATGAACCTCCAAGAAAACAGGCGGGCAGAAGGGGTGGAAACTTGTGAGTAAATATATTTATGTTCTTTTCTCTTCTCAAAGGCACTTGTGGTGAACAGTGTCCTTTTCCGATACCTCCGAACAGCTTATTTTACCCCCTAGCATCGAGTTCCCATGGAACAAACATTGGCTAATCTGAAGTACAGGAAAGCCTGGGAAATCAATGGAGGAAAGGAAAATATAAATTTGTTTTCTTTGTCACCAAATCCCAACATGTTTCAGTCGGGAAGGACCACATGTGCTTCAATACGCCTGACACACATTTTCTGAGAGAGAGAAAAAAGCGTGTGGTGCGTTACATAGCTCAAGTGTTTACCACTGTTTAACACTGCTTAGCAACAAGATTATGTCAGAGAGGATGAAGGGCTGGATATATGACTATGTATTTTTAAAAACCTGCCGGGGTGCATAACACCGCTATCATACCACTTCCATATATGTGCATGCTCCTTCGGTTAGAAGTCTGCTTTTTGACAGCAAATACATACCGGTGCAGATCCCATATTTGAAAGCTGGAATTCCACCTTTGACCAGTGCCTCCTCGTCTTCCCACCCCCCCCAGCCCTACTGGCTGACAGATTTACTATGAGAACAGGTTCTCACCGTCTCAGTGCCTTTAGGGCAGTGATGTAGAGGTAAACAGAAAGGAGGGTAAACTATGACCTCCAGATAACGACGTCCAACAGAAACAAAAATGTGTTCTTTTTTCAGAAAATCATTCATTTATTATTTCTTCTCATCATACACCCTACATGAATTTAATAATACTATAACAGAGACTATTTATGTCAGGCTAAAAGGACATAAAATGGTTTAGGTGGGTTTACTGTCCACTGCCCCCCCCGCTTTAGGTAAATTCCCATCTCTTAGCTGTTTTATAACACGTCTAATACCACTCATGTCTCTCTCTCCCTTCCAATGTTGTCATAGTGACACTGTTGGTGTTGTTGACGGGGTTGACGGTGGTGGTATAGGGGGGATTGGAGAGGAGTCGTGTTGTTACGTCCGACCTGTGTGGGCTTGTCTGCGGCTGGCTTGTGTGTGTATTCGTGTGTGATTGCGTACACTGGCTCTGACAAGCCCAAATTCCAGTGAAGTACTATCTATCACACAACACACACACACACACACACACACACACACACACACACACACACACACGCACACACAGAAATAGTCTATTTCCTCTTTTCCTACACCAGCAATGCAAACTCCACTCACCAATTTAGTCAATTTGATTCCATTTTATTAAATGTTAAATGTAACACAGTGCCCTGTGTGTGTGTGTGTGTGGGCAGGTCTGAGGAGCCCTCGTGATATTTAGTTAGCCGGATGACTTATGGTTCAGGTTTTTAAAACCCGCGGTAAAAAAAAATTCCCTGTAACCAACACACAGCTCATTCAGAGCATGCAGCCCCTCTCCTTCGTCTTGTGGTGTGAAAGCCTTTGAGGCCGGCGGTGCAGCGATTATGAATGAACGCTGTGAGCTCTCTCTCTCCTCTCTTTCCCCCCGACATCACTCTGCTACATGTGAGTGGCATCATTAGCCGCGCAAAGTCAAGGATTACACTGACAAACCAGTCATGTTAGTGGTGAAGCCATCTCCTTTGTGTGTGTGTGTGTGTGTGTGTGTGCGGTGTATGAGAGTGTGTCCGCGCATTACCTCTGGCATACACAGATGTTCTGGAACCAGAGTGACAACAAGACGAGGCTATTTTTAGACCGGACTGTCCACACATGGGTGAGTTTACAGCAGGGGAAGCGTGTGTGTGTGTGTGTGTGTGTGTGTGTGTGTGTGTGTGTGTGTGTGTGTGTGTGTGTGTGTGTGTGTGTGTGTGCGCATGTATGTGGGGGTGTGTGAGTGAAGCTGACAAACATCCAGCAGCGTCCAGGTGGTGAGACTGAGAGCATGGAAAGCGAAGGGAAGGGGAAAGCTGTGGAAATTTAAATAGGCCCCTAAATACAGGAGCGACCACAGCCACTTACAGAGTACCTCTCACACACATACACACACACACACACACACACACACACACACACACACACACACACACACACACACACACACACACACACACACACACACACACACACACACACACACACACACACACACACACACACACACACACACACACACACACACACACACACACACAAAAACAGATTCGCACACAACTGGATAGCGGCCCTGGCACCTGCAGGCCCAGAGAAAAGGCTCTTGTGTAATCTAGTTTGAGATATTCCAATACTGTTTCCAGATTTATTGGCGTGGTGGTTGTGTGAGTGTGTGTGTGTGTGTGTTAGTGGCAGTAGGACCGGCCCCTAGGCCCACCAGCAGCCAGGTGACAGTGTGACTTAGAGCCCCTCTGTAAGTAGAAAATGTACACATTTGTGTCGGCGAGTGACACCCAGCGTTGCCGCTCACCTGCCACCTCCACGATGTCCCCCGGGACGATGTCGCGGGCTTTGATCCTCTGCACGGCCTTGCGGTTCATGCGGTAGACCTTCCCCATCTCCGGCTCGTACTCCTTCAGAGCCTCGATGGCATTCTCAGCGTTTCTTTCCTGTCGGGGAGAGCGGGGCGGAGAAAAACATCGCATGACAAAAGAGATCCCCGGGAGTAGCGAGGGGCCACAACTAGTCAGAGATTTAATTGAATCTCTTCGATGGTTATTCTGACATTGCATATTTCCGTGTGAGGATGTTGTTATTTTCCAACAATAAACGGGCATAACTACCAAAGAACACTGTAGCAAATATTCTCTGACTTATGAAAGCCACAGCACACCGATAAAGACATGCTTCCACTGGTTGGTGGATAAGATGAACGACGTAACAACCTTAAACTTAACAGCCTTCTTACCCAGTCTTAGCCTTTGACACCATGTAAATACCAATTGGTAGGGAGTATCAATATGCATGTGCATGCAAAAACACACACACACACACACACACACACACACACACACACACACACACACACACACACACACACACGTGCATGCAAACACACACACGTAAAATGAAAACGGCATCTCACCTGCCAGACCCCGATAACAGCGTTGGCGATGAGGATGAGCAGAATAACAATAGGCTCAACAAAGGCGGTGGTGGTCTCCTCTCCCTCCTCAAACAGAGCCAACACCTAGAGAACACACACACACACACACAATATTATGTCTCCTTAAGTCCCATAGTAATTCAGTTACATACTCATTCATTCATGGGGGGAGCTTGCTCTGAAACTGGTTGGGAGAAAAAAATAAATAAATAAGTGAAAATGCTCTACTAAAATGAAATGCCGCGCCGGTATTTTGACAGGCAAAAGGTTAGTCCCAGGGCTAGTGTGTAACAGGTGTGTGGGTGCGGTAACCCCGTGACCTCCCGAGCCAATATGAGGTGATGAAGTGTGGGAATATCCTCTCAGTCTGATCTGTTCACAGCAGACAGGCTGTAGCCGTGGAAAATGGCCAGAGGGCCCAGAACCATTCCTCTGCAGTAAATATAGATGCTGTCTGGAAACAAAAGCCACTTCTGACTGAAAATGACAACAGGGGCAAGATACAACACAGTCAGACAGCGAGAAAAGCCGACATGTCTCTCATCCAGCAGGAAAAGCTAGTATAGACCAAGGGGCGAGTATCAGTTAAGCACGTATCTGCCAGTGGCTGTGTTTTCAAAATGAACAGCAAGTTACCCACTCTCTATCCAGTCAATAGGTTTAGTTGATTTTTTATCTAAATAATATATATAAACATTATGATAACACAGACAGAAGGGATGCCAAATTGCTAATATGTGCAGGTGAGATACAAAAAAAAGACATACCATGGTGGAAAATGGTAGAATACCAAGAAGATGCCAAAGATGACAGAGAAATAAAATAACTCTCATGCAGGAAATTAAACAGCAGGGGAAACAAAACCAGAGGGGTTCTAGGAGATTACACTCATTTAAAACATTGCCACTGTTATGTATGAATCATTTACACTGCATGGTAAAACACAATGCTTTAAACAGGGGGTGGGGGGGGGGCCTGTATGAACACTCACCCTGGATTATGGTACAAGGGATTGGTCTGTGTATCTGTGGATCTGTGTATTGGTAAAAAAATACTTTCACTAGAAGTATTAGTAGTTGTAGGTGGGGCAAAGGACAAAATAATGGAAACACCACCATCAAGTCCCACAACAGTTGGTGGGTCCAATCTGTTCCTGGCGTGGTTGAGGTCCAATCACTCCTTAGCTCTTAGATGGGTAGGAAAATCACACTCAAGTCTCTATTTACATAAGGATTCTGAGTGATCAACTTCTTCCTGTGGTGCAGTGTCTTTCAGGATGACTATGTACCCGAACACGAGGCCTGAGGCATGAGGCATGAGGCATGGTTGGAACAGCATAGTAGTCATACAGTCAGGCCATGCTAAATTAATTAACTGTTTAATATAAGCCCTCCTGTGTCGCTTTTTCTAAAAAGGGTTTTTCTATTGTTTCATGAAAACTACTGATTATTGACATTCATTCACCTGTATGATAAAACATGTTACATACAATAACTGCAAAGTTTGTGACCCATCAACATAGGCAGGCGGTTGATATCTGAAGTGTGATGCAGATCTGTGAGATTTGCAAATCCCAAATGCAAAAATGGATGATTGGTAATGTGAAACACATGGATGACAACATCACAGACTAAATGTTCAGGTACTCAAACTGTGTGTCATCTAAACTCCTTTCCTCTGGCCAAATGCTCTACGCAGTTTTGTGGGGAAACACATTTGAAAGAGTCTTTCTGCTGAAGGACTTGTTGAGGAAGGACAAAGGTTTTGATTGGTGCAGTAGCTCAGCCCCCTGGATATAAAGTCAGTTAGAGTTTATTCCACTCTGCACCACATTTTCATACAGCCCCATTCAATTGCATTGAGTTGGAAGAGGCAGCATTTAGGGCAATGTTAAAGTGAGATATCAACGCTGTGACAATGTTAATGGGTCACAAAGTTTTATGTAACGTGTGTGTGACCACAAATTACCTCGTTTTGGAGCTCATACTTAAAATATACTTGCAATGGCTGTGCACCTAAGTATTCATCATCATCACAGCCACTTTTCAATTTTGAAGCCATAAAATATTTTTTTCTATATGTATTTTCATTGTTTGAGCACCGTTAAATAAAAACAGGCATGCGAAGACTGAAAGTTTCAATTTCCAATTATTTCAGAAGATATTGCACAAAATGCAAGGGTGCCGATAATCTTGGACAGAAGTGTAGGGGCCAATTCATGCTGATGTTTCCATTATTTTGTCCATAGCAGGTATTGAAATTACTGAGAGGGAGAACAAGAGAACAAAAAAAGAAATGCAGAGAAATGCATCATTGCTTGCAACAGCGCAGCGCTTCATCGGCTCATAGAAAAGTAGATTCTCCACACAGAGAGTATTGAGCACCAGAGTGTGCGTCACAGCGGCCTGCTGGTCGATACCTCATCATTCACCGTCATTTGGGACGGTAAATCTCCTTTCTGACTGTGCCAAGATTAGAGGGCAACAATGGCTGTCCTCTGAGTGGAGCCAGTTTAAAAACCACTTCACACAGTCAACACGCATTCAAAGAGGGATTTGAATGGTAATTCTCGTACTTTGCCAGTGAATAGGAGTTCCAATGGAGAGATGACTGAGATTTATACTGGGATCTGAAACTTACTGAGGGAGTGCTTGCATTTACTAATCTACAGTCATCAGAAGAAAATATTACTAATGGCGTCGCACTATATAGAAACCCACTGTTAAACCAGACACTAATGTGAAGCTCAAATTCGACAATGGATTCTTAAATGGCAATTCAAACACCAAAACAAACCTCTCTTAGCGGCTTGCAACATTTCACTCTTCACACTCCACATGCATAACTGAACACGGAGACACGTGCCAACAGATGGCCGATTATATCTGAACGTCTCCAGAGTTTTAGAACATCGGTGCTCAACAAAAAAAGGAAAAAAAACTTTATTTCATATCGGAGTCAAAAAGGAGAATCACTGACAAAACGATCCATTTCTTGAAAATGTACAATGAACAAGAGAGGCATGAGATCCAATTCAACGGTCGCTTGACTTTTTTAACTCCCTTCCTGTGCAACCTAACTAAACCTCGTATGATAACATGGAAAAATTAAAAGCCCAGCCTTCCCTTTTCCTTGAAATCAAAGGGAGGAAGTGCATTGATTGTTTCAGGTGGCCAACGTGGCTTTGTGTGTGTGGCTCTGCGCCCTCAACCCCTCTCCGAGAGCTAGCTGGCTAGCTGCTGACCGCTTCATCAACAAAAAGAAGAATTATAAACAGAACGGATAAGATGATTCAGTTACTTGAGGCAAAGCTTACTGAGCAAGTGCATACATCCCCCTTTTTGCTTTCACTTCTGCCATAAGTTAACAAGGAATGATGTATACAGTACTGTGCAAAAGTCTTAGGCACATGTAAAAAAAAAATCAAAAAAAATCTGTAAAGCGAAGATGCTTTCAAAAATAATGAAATAAAAAGTTTAGAAATATAAAAAAATACCATAAAGAGAAAAAAACAAACCAAATTTATATTAAAAATACCTAGAATAAGACTTTTGCCCAGTACTGTACATGTATACTTGCAGCACCCTAGCCTGGCCTGTGCTGCCGGGTTATAAGCTTCACTCTTACGTGATGCAAAGAAGGCAGGGGAGTCAAATATCTCAATTTGTATATATTCAAAAAGACAGACAAATGAGTTCCAAGGTTTAATTCACATAGAGCCGCTCCCTGAATCTACTGGGCATGGTGAGCTAATACATGTATGAAAAGACTACACGGCGACAGGTGAAGGTTATAGAGGTGTGTGGGACTCCTGAGGTTCCCTTGAGGACACGGAAAGCTGTTTCGGTGCGTCACACGTTCAGAGTATTTTGGATTTCGAGTCGAATCAAAATCACGGGGAGTTGCACTTCAGTTACTTCAGAGCTGAATAGTACGACCGTTCTAGGCGACGACGATAGTGTAAAGCATTAGGAGCAGTGCGGCAGTGGAACAGGGGCCTTGTTCCACTATAAACAACACATTTAAAATACATAAGGAAACATAAGCCCGCACTCCAAAACTCCTGCAGCTGCAGCCCACGCCAGGACTCTAGGCTTCACACTTGGAAAAGTAGGAGCAACACAAGAACAGTTAGAAGATATATTGTGTCATATACATTTTTAGAGTTGATTTTCCTACGCTCAGAAATAGCACAGCGATTCCATCCCCGGCGCACCAGGGACTTACTGTAATAGATGGAAAAAAGTTATTATGTAGTCAGGATTCCCCACTCCACCCCTCTCCGACCTTCACCACCCTCAGGCTATAACCAGGGTCACCATTTGAGGCATTGTGGCTTAGGGAGTTTTCCAGTTTTTGCTGAAGCACTCCGCTTGTTACCCCCACTGAAAGCATATCAACACTGGGTGGGGAGAAACTGGCTTACAATATTCAAGTTTCCACATGAAAAAGGGACCTAAAAATAGGCCGTGAGACCTTCTGACAGGGGAATAATGCTATCTAAAAAGGTAATAGTGACATCTATTAGGTGGGAATTTCATGGCCAAGGTGAAAAAAATCGGATAAGGGCCACTGACCAACACATCTGTACTCTGCAATACACAGTAAATAACAGCGCTGGTCGTACTTACAAAGGAGACGCAGGCAGCTAGCAGCAGGATCCTGACCAGAAGGTCCTCAAACTGCTCCCCCACCAGCTCCCACAGGGATTTGCCTGAAATATACATAGTCAAAAACAGTGTTCAGAGAGGCCCCAGACCGACGTGCATATAACCTGACTTCAAGTTACTGTTTTTAGTGTTCAGCTTAAACACACTGCACCCATGGACTCAAAGTATGCCCTTATACTTAAGGGTGGCAAAGGGTCTGCGAGCTGTATTGACTCTAGGTTTTCCTAGTGTTGATTTGGCTATACTAAGCAGCTCAGTTATCTGTAACGCAAGACAATCCTGGTATTGACAGAGCGGCTGTAGTGTGTGTCCATGGGTGGGATGCTGCAGCAGTGTACACTTTCAAAGTTCACCTCCCGGGCTAGAAGTAAAAAAAACAAAAAACTATAGATCCTGGCTCAAGACTATTAATCAGGTAGTAAAGGGAGGAGGATCACAGCACACTGGAAAAATCAATATTTACCTTCTTCAGCTGGGAGCTCTATGGATGTCACATCATGCCGGTTGTAATGGAATTGGGGGGCGGGGTGGTGGTGGTGGTGGTGGGGGAGAGAAAGAGACAAAGACCAGTTAATACATTTGATTACCTCAGCCTGACTTTGAGATGCACCGACACGTACAACAACATCTCCGCAGAATTGTTCCCGCTTGGTTATGATGATTAAAACGCGCGATACGGCGGCGTCACGTTGGCTTTTTTTTTCCAAAACGAGGATTAGGCGGAGGATTAGTGTCTGCGGTCACATTGTAATTGACTTGATTTGAAAAAACTACCAACGCAGCTCTAGGCCATCCTATCGAGATGCATCATCGACGATGTTTCTATTAAACGCCACGCTGGTGCCTTCAGTCTGGCTGCAGGCCTCCCGTATCAACTCAGCTGCATTATTAGTGTCAAATAACACTGAGCACAGTGCTACTGTAATAACAAACAGCACTACGCTCTGTATAGACCTATCCAAAGCCCTTTGATACAGGTACTATTGCTCATTGTCTGCACTTATAAAAGGTTAACTGACAATACTACTGTCAGCCTGCAAATGGTTTCACAATTATTTGTAAGGCGGTACTCCGTGTATCTTAGATGAAGTGGATGGAGTTCATAGAGTGTCTGATCATCAAGAGGTACACCTCTGCCTTTGAATCTTGGCTCAGTTCTAGTCTCCATCTTTATACATAATATTGTGGCTGTTAACACAATTCATCACTAGCTCATTTCAAACAGGTTTCGCAACGATGTTTATTTAGTCTCTGGATTTATTCCCCACTTTAGAAATACCTGGGATCAGCGATCAAGAGCCTTACCATCCACGGCTGAAAATGTGAGCTGTAAACTTGACTTTTTAGTAGAGGAATAAAATGTTGTTTTCTCAGTGAGAATAGCTCGTCCCGGGGCAGCACTCTTTCCCAGTCATGACTAAGGCGATGTAATTGACATTCACGCTGCAGCCCCAGTCCTTAAACTGCTGGACAGAGTTCAGAGAACAGTCTTAGTGGAGCGTGCAGAAGCTGTCCCCCTGCAGTAAACGGTTTCTTTTACACCAATCTGTGGGTTGGTCCCCCAAAAATCGCAGCCTCTTGCGATATTTTGTTTTTAAGACGATTCATTTTCCATCTCTCATCTGAAGAAGATATGCATTTTAGCAAGCGGAGCATCTTGTTATCAACTCTGGTGAACAGAACACAACACCCACCCCTTAGAAATGAGTCACTGGTGCATTCAGAAAAACACATCAGTCATGTTCTAAAAACACCAACCGATTGACAAGTGCAGTTGATCAGTGCCATCACAATACACAGGGCCTGCTTAGTCGTGTCAAGACTAACGCAGAGCTATGACCACAGGGGGGCCAATGCCACAAACAACATCAATCACATCTTGAGTGATGACAACAATTAAACAAGTCTGACAGGCTTATTTTCGGCTCCATGTTAGTGTCCCCTTGTTGTTTTTTTTAAGCCTGTCACATGCCTGGCCCAAACTAGAAGCCAGGCAAGGAGAAAGCAATGTTCTTTCCTGAAATTCATCTCCTCGGTCTCGGGCATCAACGCTTTTTTTTTTAAAAGCAGTGGAAATCCCGTGTTCCTCCGGCGTGTTTTGACCAGACCCTGAAGCAGCGGGGTTCAGACTGCTGCCTTACAACGACCATCAAACGTGACCCTGTGCGGAGAGGGAGCTGGAAAGAGGACGGGCCATGACGTGAGCCCGCAGTCTCCTTTCCAAAAACAAAAAAAAAAAAACCTACAGCCACTCACATTACACGTGCCACCGGCGGAAAAAGAAAAATTATTTCACATCGTGACCTCTGGAATCATCATCGAATGTGTTGTTCCACGGTTGGGAGACAGAGCGAGAGCAATCGGGCAATTATCCGGACTTTGCCAGTAGGGATGGAAAACTTGTTTGATCATTTCAGATTGAAACAGCTGTATGTTATTTTTGTATCGAAATGGAGCGATGCAGTAAAAAAAAAAAAAGAGGCTGTTTAAGAACACAGAAGCCTCTTCTTTTCCAACGAGTTGCTATTTGAGTAGGCTGCATGAAATGTTAAGACTTTGGTTTCGTAACGCCGTCACTCAAAACCCCGCGTTCTGGCGAATGTTAAGAAATTGAAATGCATATTAGGACAAAAACTTCCTTGAGAAGACTCTGACGGAAGTGATTGCCATCGGCCTGTGTAATATTAGCTGATGAGTCACTGTGAATCGGTTCTCAAACTTGCTGTCTGGTGGGCTTTCAGAGTTCAGGTTTGGACACGGTTGAACTCACAGGGGGACTTCTGGCTGCACTCTGCCAGCAGCAGCAGAAATGTGGAGGAGAAGTGGGTCCTGCTGTTTTCCATGCTCCGCCAGTCTGACATAAGCTCTTTTCCCCCATTACTGTGCCTCCCTACTTGTATAATGTTTTTATGGTAGACAGGCTGGCTGCAGCTCTAGCGCTGGAGACAAAGACGGGGCCGCCTGGAAGGACGAGACAGACGAGGGGAGAGACAGGGAGAGAGAGAGAGAGAGAGAGGCAAAGGGCTGGAGGTGTTGAATGGGGTTCCCCAGCTTCCCTCTGCCAAGGATTCCCTCACAGTCATCTGGGTTGTGTCAACCCAGGCCTGCCCAGGCACATTCCTGAGTACTGACTTCACTTCTCTCTCTCTCTCTCTCCCTCTCTCCCTCTCTCCCTCTATCTCTCTCTCTCTCTCTCTCGCCCTTTCCTTCTCACCCCTCCCCTCCCCTCCCAGGCCAGACAATGAATAAAAGAGCCAGCTTGTTTACACGCAGCAGCAGCAGCAGCAATGTGAGCACTGTAGAGCGGAGAGGGGAGACACTTCCTGGAGACAGTTGCCAACAACAGTGGGGAGTTAATTTCTATGTCCAGCCGAGTCAGGAAAGAAAAGCAGGAAACTCGCCATTTATCTATCAGCGCTGCAAATGATGTGCCGATAAAAAAGGAGCTTTCCCTGCAACCCACTCCCTGATCACCCTCTAGTCTGAGTGAGTCTATTAACAAATTACCAGGCCGGATTATTAGGACCCCCAGTAAACATCACATCTGAGTATGGTTAGGCAGCAATAACAAGCTGGAGTTCAGGCCCTCTTGTGTAAACTGCAAATATGAGAAAGTTTTCAGAAGAGTTACCATGGATACTTGGCTCACGGCAGCTCCTGGAAAAATAGTGTTTTACTAGGTAATGTGCCAGTGTCTATCAAACATTACCAAGAATAATCGTTATGTAATCAGCCTCGATAGAGCAAGCCCCAGCTGCAGGCATCAAACCCCCGGAATGATGGATGTAAACATGCTCACGTCTGGCCTGCTCACACTAACTGATACGGTTCGCTGTGAGGTGGCGTTCAGGTAGATAGCCACTCCTCTCCAAAAGGAACAGCCAGCAGCCAGTCAGTTAACTGTGGTAGGGGGGGGGCATAAGAAGAGTGGGTGCATCCAGGGAGCGAAACCAGCTGCTGAGTGACTGAAGGTCCGTGGAGCGTGACTCCCTCCACACACCGTGGGAATATAAAATAGGACTTTAAATGCCATGATGGTAACTCCTAATGACACGGTATACCTTCCTAGGCCCCACTCACTCTACTAATGTATTCTCCCGCCGGAAAAAAGGTCTGAATGAATTAACCGTATCAAAATGTGAATTCTAAATGTCCCCCATTCTCCGGCCCAACCCGATTTTCTCTGGGGGGCATCGAAGGCAACTGCATATCAAATTGTCTCTCGTCCGAAGATGTCAGTTTTCCCTTGATTAACATTAATGTCAATGGAGGGTTTCCCTTTTCTGAGGCACATTGTGTGTAACCATGTCAAGTGGGTGAGTTTCACTAGGTAGCTTTAGGCATCTTATGCTCTTAGATGCTTGTTTAGGAAAGAAATGCACTTACGATTTCTGTAGTTCTCTTGCCTACCTATGTTGAATGCACTTATTGTAAGTCGCTTTGGATAAAAGTGTCTAAATGCCTGTAATGTAATGTAATCTTGGCTAAGCCACCCCCCACACCCCCCAAAAGCCCACACTATGGGTCAGAATAGGGTTGGGAGGAGCAGTGGTACCGCATCACTCATCATTTCTCTCCAGTATAAAGAGACAAGGAGCCTCAGCATGCAGCTATTCCTGTTATTAGCAGCATCCTCTCACACTGGATTAAAGCAGATGTACCAACTGTACACATACACATGAATCAATTGTATATGTACAAATCTGTTATAAGCTCTGTAAACTATTAGATTACACATGCTTTATAACCGGCTTATAAAAGAGCTAATAGTGGCTTTTCAATGGCTTATGAACAGATTATCGTTCAAAGTTTAGAACATGTTTTCTATGTAGATTACATTTATAATATAATATATTTCATTAACGGTACAGTTTGTAATTTGTTTCCTTTATAAATAGTTTGTTATTAGTTGTAAATCATTTGGAAAACATTCACAGATTGTAAATGTGTTAATTTTAGTAATAAACTTCAGTGACAAAGATGAAAGGTTTTTAAGGCATCATCAGCACCATCGCTAGCTCTTCCCATCCCCTACGGCTATAAAATGAATCTCCGGCAGAAGTACCGTTTTCCCAAAAAAACATTAGGCAACAGTTTAAAAACAGCTGACATCCCAATATGCTCCCAAGCCGAAATGACTTTGATTTCGGTTTAATGTTGCATACCATGGACAAATGGTTTGTTGAGAGGCAAAGAACTGCATTATCATGCATAGGGCGAAAGGACACTGGTGGGGAAGAGGAGATGTGCCAGGTTCCCTCTCCACACAGTGAATATTGGCTGATATCTTTGATTAACCCTCAGGCATCAGTTTAATTTACTACCCTCTTAAGTCATTAAGGACAAAAATGTCCACTTCCAAAAACTGCTATAAAAATAATATTTTTTTCTGCTTTTTTGGGTTAAGTCTTTTGATCAACTTCAGTCCTGATCAAAACTATCAAATATTGAATAATTATCAGGATTTTAACCCTTTAAATGCCAGTTTGATTACATGATGCTAATATGTTTTTTGGAAAAAACAGACATTTTTGTGTTTTTTTCAAAAATAACAACAGTGACATCAAGTAATCAAACTGGCATTTAAAGGGTTAAAATCCTCAAAATGATTGAATGTTTGGTAGTTTTGAGCAGGGCTGAAGTTGTTTAAGAGATTTATGCAGAAAAAAGCAGAAAAAAATATTAATCTGTAAAGTTTTTATAGCAGTTTTTTGGAAGTGGACATTTTTGTCCTTAATGACTTAAGAGGGTAGTAAATTTTTTTCACAGTGTTCTATTGATCTATTAGAAAAATTAAATTTGAATTCCAAAATGTGTCAAGAGAGAGACTTTCTTACAAAAAAATTGTGCCATATGCACTAACACAGCCAAAATGATGGCCAGATCAAGAGGAAAAATTTGCTCAAATGGACAAAAATGTCCATAATGATGCCTGAGGGTTAATTGATCAACCTCTAGTCCTCACCATGCTGGTGACACGACGAGCCAATACCCTCAATTGACAATGTTGCACCGAGCTACGGGAGCTGCAAGCTATTTTCTGACACTAGTTCGTCTTTGAAACACTTGTCATGTCAAAAGAACAGAGGTTTTTGAAAGTCAAGGTTTTATCCTGTCCAGTCAATCAAAAGTGCAAATGACATCAACCTGTCAACTGTGGCTGCCCATTGTTGGGGCGGGTCCTGATGGGGGTCGTCAAGCCTTATCTAATCAGGGGAAATGAGGACGGTGCATGCTCAGATAATTCTGCAGCACCTCTCTCGTCTTCCAACAGTATTATAGTAGTATAAATCGGTCCTTGGCCATTGGCTGCTTCCCCTCCTCTTTCAAACATGCCATTGTTCAGCCACTGTTGAAGAAACCTAATTTGGACCCTCTTGTTCTCAGCAATTAAACGCATTTCAAAATGAATCTTTCTTATCCAAGATTGTTGTGAATGTTGTTTCCTCTCAGCTCACTTCTTTTATGAATAGCATTTTTAAGAAGATCCAATCAGGCTTTAGAGCTCTCCACAGCATGGAGAATGCTCTAGTGAAAGTGACCAACTGTTCTATCTTAGTCCAGCTCACGCCATCTTAATTGCCTTGCCCTACCTTGCCAACAGAACCTTCTCAGTGGTTGTTGGGAATGTCACATCATCTTCAGCTCCCTCCTTATGTGGTGTTCCTCAAGGGTCAATTCTTGGTCCCATTCTGTTCTCAATATAAATGCTTCCGCTAGGCCAAATCATTCACATACATAAAACATTTCTAAAATAAGATCCTTTTTGTCCTCTGCTGACCTTGAGAAGGTTATTCATGCTTTTATCTCATCTCGGTTAGAGTATTGCAACTCTCTCTACTCGTGCCTTGACCAAAAGGCCCAGTTAGTTTGTAGTCAGTGCAAAATGCTGCCAGTTAGTTTTAGAATTGATTTTACAATTCTACTATTAACTTTTAAGGCTCTACACAGTCAGCCCCCTAGCTACATAGCTGACCTTTTAGCCTCCTATGAGCCAGAGCGTAACCACAGATCTTCAGGCAGGGTGCTTTTGACTGTTCATAAGTCCCTACATTTTTATTGCTGTAAAAGTGCTATACAAATAAAGTTTATAACAATAATAACTGCCCTTGAGCAATGCAACGTGTACATTTTTAGTAGTCAAGTGTCAGAGATATATAAACCTACTGTATAACTATGGAGATCACAGTGCAGCCAGCAGTCGTACACAGCTTCATCTTCAAGTCAATTCATTTTGGCTTGGCCCGTGTTATTCGGAAACTTCATTTGTCAGAACCATTTGCACATCACAGATTATTTGAACAGAGTGAGACTTTGTTTGTATTGTAAACTTAATACATCTGGCTGCTGGGGTTCCACACATACGCACCTTGTGGCACATCAGCTTCAGGTTTAAATAAATTACTTTGCTAGAAAAAGAGCTCAGTTTCACGTTTTTTTACCATGTACGGTAAAATGAGCAGCTCCACTGACAAGTTACAGAGGAAAAAGGAAGAGGCCGTCGGCTGAGCAGGACACACATGAGATGATCATAACAAAGTTGATATCTCATTCAGGCTCAAAGCATCCTCTTAAGGGTCACACAGGTCTGAAGAAAGAAAACACTTTTTAAACGTCCCAACAGGTTAGCCATGAAGATCGCACCCAATCACCCAGCAGCCAATTAGAGAGCAATCCCCTAAAAGGCAAACTGAAATATCTGTGTTAACACCATGCTATTTATAGGGTTCATTCTAGATTCAGAAAGCAGAACGACTCTTCCATCCAATCAAATGCCTGGTACAGTAGAACATTACCTATCACTTATCCACCCCTTAGAAATGGAGGTTGTTCAAACTAGTGAACTGTTCAAATGATGGAATCCTTTGAAATGGTGAGGGGGAAAGAAATCGCTGACATTTGCAGGAGAAAGAATAAGCACACATGCGGGGGAGAATGGGGATCGATGTCACTGCAAAAGGTGCTATGACTCGATACACTTACAATATGCCCAGATTGTATTAACCCCATGGCAGGTTTTAGCTTTTAGGAGCACGTCACTGGACAGTCAAGCTTTTAATGCCAACATGTCTTTGCCCCCCTCGTGTTTTCATTTTCATAATACTGTACATACAGACGATATGGGAGTGAGTGACCTTTCAATAGATCTATGTGCGCCGTCCAGACAGCAGAGCGGCGGTGGCAGTGCTTTAGAGCCCAGTGACTCAACATCATCTCTCCATGAGGACAACTGCAGAGGTGGGAGGTAAGAATTCAAGACAAGTGACAAGTTAGCACAGGATCACAGTTCCTTTGAAGGCAGCTGGGCAGGCACACGCAGAGCCCACTAGAACAGGGAAGTGACTCAACACCCCAAGGACGTCAGATTCTTCTTCTAAAACTCAACTCCTCTTTGCTGTCCCACATAACTCAAACATTGTTCCCAGAAGTTGGCTCTGAATCAAAACTACATAACCCCAGTTAGGGAGTGCATTGTAACGTGCGTTGGTCCGTGGGATGATGAAATAGCAGAATCATTCTCATACGTTGAATCATGTTTCAAAACGGAGCGGCGAGCCAGTCAAACTGAGAGCGCCCTACTTTTAAGTTGAAGAACAGGAACAAAGAAGTGCGCGTGATCCAACTAGGAGGTTGTAGTTATTATTCAAGGTGGTATAGTGCCGATAGCCTCTGGAGCACATTGCATCATGTTGCACAATGTTCCTATATACTGTATTGTCTAACCACCCGTAACAACTTGAGACAAGTGTGAGATTGCATAAGCGACAGATAATCATCAGGTGTGAAAGGTACACCGCTTCAACTCATAAACAAGGTTTATGAGTTACATTACAATTCCATAAATCAACAAGAGGAATTAAAACAGCACCATAGCTATTAAATCCATTGTGGGGCCTGTGTGCAATGTGTTCAACTACTTGACAGTACAATGGACTTCATTGCCTCATTGCCAATGTGCCTCATTACTTGTCTCCTTAATCATTTGAATTGGTCAGTGGCGCCTGTCCCAACTAACATCAGATCTACTGTAGATCCAGCATTGGCAGTGAAGCACGATGGCCTCGCACAAACACTGGACTACAAGATTCTTTTGGCCAGCCGCTAAGGCGCCGCTTCTCCAGCCAACTGTCACCTCTGAAGGATATTTTGGGTAGATGTTGTCTTGAACGTCAAATCAAAACGAGCATCTGCATTCTAAGCTGGACATTGTGTTACGATGGCGCAGCGACATGCTAGTGCCGCTAGCTTGTTTTACCGGAATAAAGTTGCGCAATTGTGATTAACTCCTTTTCTCCTGGGAACAGAGGTGAGAGTGTAAAAGCTGCATTTTTTTGCAACCAGATTGTGAAAGCTCTCCAGTGAGGCAAAGCGGTGTTTGATGATTAATTTCATAGGCTTTGTTTAATGATGCCTTTTATATCAAGATACTTGGTTAAAATCTTATGAACAGCAGTCTAGATCAGGCACTCAAAAAAAAAAAAAAGACGACTGCTTACAGATTTTTCTTCCACAGACAAATCGACAATTGTGGTTGTGCAAGTACAGGTACGTTGCGTCACCAAAAGATCAACAGGAAGCTAGAAACGGTGTCAGAGACAATATGCCTCAGCTCACTTTGTATGAATTCTTTCTTTAAAAAAAATGGACAAACTGCACCTTTAATCTGGGATGTGAGTGCACAGGACAGGACTCACTCAAGCAAGCACCGCGAAATCTAACAGCACAAACATTCTTTCTGCACCCACACACCGAGAACGGAGGGAGGACTGGGACTTCTTTTACTACACACTGTGTGATCTCACCAACACAATGAAAGTGAAAAATTGTCTTGTAAATTGAACTGTGTGTAGTTCTGGACAGTGAATTAACTAGACTCCTGTATAGAGGGAGGTGTGTGTGTGTGTGTGTGTGTGTGTGTGTGTGTGTGTGTGTGTGTGTGTGTGTGTGTGTGTGTGTTGGGCGCATGAAGTAGCAAATAAGACAGATGAGAGTGGACCATAAATGGAACATGTGAATAAAAGGTCAGCCGCCGCCTCCCTCCTCCTGCACAGACTGCTTTGTAGAAAAGGTTGTCCAGATGCGCCGGCCAAGCCAATTTTCCAACATCTCAGAAGGGACCAGATACTCTGAACATGCTGCTTACTGGGGTTTCTCTGCAACAGGGCATGAAAAATACTGAAATAAAGATGAGAAGCATTGTGAGCGCCTACCTGTCTTAACTTACAGCATTGAAAAGCGTCATTTTATATTATGACAGCTACTTCAATACCCCACACAAAGTCCAGGTCCCATCAACAAGTTGAACCTACCACTTTGCTAAACTTCCTAATTAGACACTTGCATCACACTTGCATCACACATGCAGCTCTCAAAGTGACAGTTATCAAAAATCAACCAACGACCAATGTCATATCAACCCCCTGGCATGTCGGTGCCCCCTCCTTAAGAGTATCATACCGGTGGCGCAATTACAGTGGATGACGTTGCTTTGACCTACTATTTGCCAAACTACGACTGAACCTCTCCTGAACGAGTCAGACAGTAGAGGTCACGTTTGCGTGTTGAGTGAAAAACTACAGTGCATCCATGTCGGCGGGAGTAAAGTAATCATGCCACCCGCAAACCTGCCTTTGAAAGAGAGGCGTGCTGGAACAAACACCAAGCCTCACACGAAGTCCTTGCAGTCCAAGTACAAAGTCTGTGGTTTCTGAGAAGGGGAAATGAGCCGTGTGGCAGCCATACATCACTCAGCAATGACATGTACCAAAATAGTAAACAAACAGAAGCAAGTTTTTGTTTTCCCCCCCCCTCTCTCTCTCTTTCTGGCCTGTGGAGGAGCAGCTAGAATGGATAACCCTACAGTCAGCCCCAAAAAAGGAAAGGGTATTCCCTCCCTGCAGCATTTATCTGCACGCGCTCACACGGGCAGGAAGTTCACAGCTAAAAGCGCAAGAGATGCTATCTGTGGCAAGACGTTGCTTTTTCCATGAAGTCATCACAAGCCCCTGGGGAGAGTAGCTGGTTGCAACAAAAGGGCTACTGTTTGACGGGCACAATACGCTGCTCTACTCCACAGCTTGGCCACACATGCAAATGACAGGCCAGGAGGGAAAGGTAGTGAGGTCAGGTCCACCTTCAGCACCGAGCGCAGCAGGGATGATGATGATGATGATGATGATGATGGAGACGTGCCGGGGCTCTGCATGTTGCAACCCACACTGCTCAACAACAGCCGTGGATAAATCAATAAAGACACTGCAAGAAATCACTCAATACAATACTGTACACGAACACACACTATTATGATAGCAATGCTCTGCTTGTAGTGTTCATCCCCATTCAATCTACGAGCCACAGCAGTAGATTGGTACCCTTCATGGTTTTTAAAATCACTAAAAAAAAACTGTAACACTGTAAATGTATCTACTTCCCTCTACAATTCATGTAATTTGAACTGAGAAGTATTGGCCACGTGGAGTACAACTGTTGAAAGTGAAAACAGGTTGTTCAAGTTTTTTTTAATCTTCACCACCACATCTTCTTCCACTAGAAGTATATCCTGCACTGCACTTCCTTATCGCTTGCATGAGAGCCAGCGACGAGCGATCCGTTGTCTCCCGTCGGTCTTCAGGTGCAGTGCTGCAGACGAGCAGCTATATATATCGCACTAATAAAGATATCATAAATGCACTTTTCTTTTAGGTGGGATTCCGACTTTCTAACATTCACCGACTGACATGACAGTGAGGGCAGAAATGCGACCTCAGACAGGACGCGCTGCACAAAAGTCGTTCAGTATCCACTCCTCCACTCGATTAAGTCGATTTTATTTAAGTCATTTATTTATTTAATTGCATCGGTCTCTCGTGTCTGACTGCAGTGTGTATGCGTACCGACAACTTTAACCAACGTGATGTGCATTGAATGACTTCAACGCTGATTCTGCATCAATGGGGTCCGCCACTTACACGAACATTTCTATTGACCGCGCGCCAGAAGGGAACACGGTTTAATGTGGCTCATGTTTTGTCAACGCACAATTTGTAAATAGCCTCACGGGTAAACGCAAATATGGTTCTATTTTCTGACAGGTTAATCGATACATGCGCATCGGTCTTGAGCCGAAACTTGGAAGGGGGGAAAAAATATATAGAAACCAAACTACTCACCGTTCGGTCCATATTTCTCAAAATTGAGTCTCACTTGCTCCAGCGTCAGCCCGGTGTTTTCGTTCACACCGAAGTTGTCTAAAACTTCAGTCGCCGATTTAGTGTGCGCATTTTCCATCTTGGCGGACTGGGCTTTTTAAATGATCAGATCGAAACGCATGTAGTTGGGAGCAAACATCTATTGTGGCAATCAGGTGTGTCGGCGGGAGGAGAGGGGGGTGTATGGGGGAGAAACAGCGGTAATTTCCACCGATGGACGATCAGACGGCTGAGTCGAGGTCGGTCTAGACTGCCACCTGTCCCCCCTAGAGAAAAAAGCTCCGGATCCTCGCTAGAGACGCTGCTGTCGCTCAGTAGCCCAGCCTGCTGCTCCTACTTCATCTCCATCTGAAGGTGTGCTGTGTGGCTGCCGGGGCGGACCGCCTCTTGAGCACTCCCTCCTGCGCTGCGATTGGCTCCGCGTACCTGAGTGGAGGGTTCAGCTCCCTCATCCTCATGGCAGGTCATCGAAACCCTTTATTTTTCACGGGCAGCATAAGAAATATATATTCTCACTTTTTCCCCCTCCTCGGTGCAAGAGGTTAATTTACAATAGTTAATGATGTAATATGATATTTTATTGCTTTTTCGTTTTCAGCCCTCCTTTCAGGGAGCTGCAGAGTGCAGGGTCAGCTACACACCGCGGCGCCCCTGGAGCTGGTAGGGATAAAAAAATGCCTTGCTCAAGGACACTGTAAAACACCGACGGGCATGTGCCGAGAGTATGCAGGTTTTCATTCCTACCAAAGACTGATTAGTTCCTCCTCTCTGGTTGAAGGTGTGTTAAGGAGTGACATCAGCTGCTGTAGGAATGAAAACATGCAGACTCCCAGCCCTCCATGGCACATGGATATCCCAAATGAATACATATATATATATATATAATTGTAATTTTCATATCAAAATCCCATTACTTTTACATCCTGTGAAAACTACATATAATAGCATACCGGCAGACATAAAAAGTCCTACCAATAATACCATTACAGATTTTTCAACAATCCCCCCTCTGCCCCTCCCATCATATAAACTCTGCAACTTGACAACTTTCAAACTGACATGAATGGCAACATGTAACGGAGCATTTTTGGGTTGTTCATCAACAAAAACCCTGTTTCCTTTTCCTAAATCACCATAGTTACGCTCACTCATTTTGAAGAATCTGGGATTTAAGATTATGAGCAAAACACTGAGTCACTTTCCATGTTTGTTATGGTCCAACACGCCCACTTCTGCACAGTCCCTACCTGCATTATGTCCTGCTCTAACATCCTGTTTCAACTGGAAGACACCATTAAAATGCAGTTTCCTTGCGACTTTAAGCACTAGTAGTTGGAGACCTTCACACTCATAGTCAGAAACAAGTGCAATGCTTTTCTGCAGAGTGTCTTACAATGAGTGAGCAGGTAGACTTTCAGTGTCTTGCTCAAGGACACATGGCTGCTGGTGGCATTGCACCTGAGACCTTCTGGATACACGATGGTCTCTCAAACCCCTAGGTAGCCTAAGCCTGGCCCTTCCAGGCTATTATAAATAGGCTATACAACATTAAGTCTTAAAAAAACGCTTTTCCTAAAACATTAGTGTTATGGTGCAATGTAGCAAAAAAAATCATTGGTTTATTGGTGCAAGGGCAGAAGTTTAATGAATTTGCCCATTCATCTTTGGCTGAGGAAGAATCAGCCAACTAAATGCAAGTAGGGAAACCGGTGTTCCAGATTTCCCTTCCATCACCTTATCCTGAGTGTAAGGTTACTGCAGCACAATCTCCCCACAGTATGCAGAGGCTGAAATGGGTCTACTGTAGGAGATCATAGGCACTGGACTGGGACCTCTTTGGGCATGAAATATAAAAGGAACAAGGTGCTCCAATTCTGTCCTCACTCACAGCTGGCCTCCTCTCTCACAGCAAAAAAAAAAAAAAAAAAAAAGTATATTTATAACTTGAGCTTACATAACTTCCAGAACTACTGTCCAGAGGGTGGTAGTTGGCTACATGAAGTTCTTGGATCCGGAGTGCCTACAAGTGCCCTCTCTCTGGCTTTTAGCCTGGAGGATCTGAGCCTCTAGCCATGTTTGAGCATCTCTGCTTCTGTGTCAATAGTCAGACCCAAAGATTTCTATTTAAAAACTAGACCTCGCTATAGCTCTCCACAGATCCCCAGCAGATACTCAGGCTACAACCACAGGCTCCACTTATTCTCCTCCTCTCCCACTCCCACTTACAGTCCGTCAGACAATCGTTAGCCATCATATCTGAAGTCGTCTTTCAACTTGTGTGTGTGTGTGTGTGTGTCAATGTGTATCTGTCTGCGTAAACTAAAGCCTTTGTGACATGAAAGCCAAATATGAAAATACAAGAGCCCTTATAGTCACACACATTTCGAGAGAACCCCTTGGATGCCAAAGCTCTTATGAAAAGGAAATCCCCACCCGACCCCCCCTCTCTCCTTCAGTGGCACACACTGAGGGACTGTGCTAGTCCCAGCTCCAGTCACACAACATTTTCCACACAGCACTGTCAGCCTTCCAACAGCATTTGCCTTCCTTTTTTTGCTTGCAGCTTTCATTTGCATTAGGGAAATGAGCCATGGCCTCCCAAGCATGAAAAAGACATTTCCCTCCTTCTTGCATGTGATACCTCACAAGCCTAGCAAACCTCCACCCAGCTGTATTATTCTATGAAAGGACTTTATTCTGTGTCACAGCGTCGTTCTCTGTTTGTTTCGACAGCCACTTGTCCAAAGAATTCATTTTTTTTGTTTCATTTGAAAAAAGATTTTGCACTTTTTGACCTTAAAAGGACGTCGGCCCTCGATGTTTCTGCAGCGCTCGGTACGTTTGTCATGTCTCTGCTAACAGTGCTGAGTGTTGGGGACAAACAGCTGCTGCTGCCATTGACTTTGAATCAAGGAGATGTGATGTGAGTCAAACAACACAGTCTGTAGCAGCTGTACCTGACAAGCAGCCCAAGTGGCAAGTCAACCCTGGCCACCCTCTCTCTCTCTCTCTCTCTCTCTCTCTCTCTCTCTCTCCGTTAATAAACCTCTCCTCCATTCCCCCTTCGCCTTCCCCTCCTCCCTGACTGGGGCTCTGCACATCTGTGAGACAGTCATCATTTCGCAGTCTGGCACAGAGGGATGCCACACCGCCTGTCAGCCCCAGGAAGGGGAGTGTTTTATGTCAGGGGAGGACTGTCTGCTCCAACATTATCTCAATACCAACTCAACTCTCCTTCTGCAAACACACTTCCCTCTGACAGTGTAAATAGTGCCGCAGGCCTTTAATGTGTCATTTTAAAGGTGCTGCATGTAGCATTTATAAACATCAACATGTCATTGTCAAATTAAGTGTGATGCTTTGGTATAATTACCGTAAACAAATGAGACCGTGGTCAAGATGCTCAGCAGACTCTATCTCAATGGTTTTATTAGTGCTGGTGTTTCTCTTACTGAAGAGGATAAACATGTCGGAAGGGATTTTTCCGTCGGTCATTTGGCCTGTTCCGCCATCTGCCTGTTGTGAGAAACTCTGAAAGCTTTAGCTCCGTTTGTGCTGGGAGAACAGCCCTCTTCATGTTTTGTGCCATAAAGCAATCTCCCTTTGTGCTGTAAATCAAATTCAATAGCAGATTGAAATTGAAACAGTGAAAAGTGCAGAGGCTGGCAGAGGCTGCTAACCTAGTTGGCAATGCTCTCGTTTGTTTCTGGGAATTATACTAAAGTCTCAACATTAATGTGGTATTGATTTGCTACACATCGCACCTTTAATTAGCTATAATCTATAATCTATAACCAGGCAGGTTGTCTCAGTGATTCATCTTTGAAAAGAGACGGCAAAGCGCCAAGGAAGAGACTGATCTTATACCATAAAAAAGACAGCTGGTGCAACTACTTTTAACTTTTCCATTTTCTCTTGTTATGGGTGTCAGTTTTCCACTGTTATGGGCGTCAGTCTATTCATGCTCCATTTTGAGGTTGGTTTCCTATCAGGCCTGGTGCTCCCTGTTGGCTGGCAACTCATTAGCTAGGAAGTGTTGAGTTATATACAAGGCTTAACAGGGTGAAACATGATTTTTTTTTTTGTATCTCCAAAATGCATATTTTCATTTGCAAGCCAAACATCACTTGGTGGAAGTTCACACTTAAAACTTCAATACCACTTTGACCTAGCAAGGGTGTTCAAGAAAGTCTACAGTTTAGAGGATATGTACAAATAAAATATCTAAATAAAATCCATCAGCTTTGTTTTAGGTTAAGCTTGCCTTGAGTTTCTTGCGGCACCAGTGGGTGTCTTGTGGGAACCCTGTGTAGTTATGCTCAAGTCTCACTGGATATTCCCATCAGAGCCTTTTTGATTGTTTGAGTGAGCTTTTTATTAGTTGGCTTGACATGTTTGTTGGCTCCAGCGTTGCTCAAAAAAACCATGTGAACGAATCAAAACCATTCCATTGGTATTGATTGATGTTGATATTTGAGTGTGATGTGATTAAACTGTATGAATTTTGACAGGCTACTTTCTACACTTGTCACGATTCATTTTCCATTCTCCCCAAAGCCAACAGTTTATTCAGACACACACACACACACGCAAACACACACACACAAGCAGTCCTCCACCAAGTCCAATCACTCTGTTTGTTACTCAATCATTTTTTGGGCAGGATGAGTCACTGTGGAATGACTGGCTCATCCTGTCAATCAGTCAGTCTTTAATGGAATTAAACACTGCATATGAGGCAATTACCCGAGTCAGTGATGTTGTCTGTTGAACAGGCAGCCTGGGGGAGGCCTGTGCTGTACGACGTCCCAGACAGCAGAACAGAGGAGATTCTGGAAGGACAGAGAGGACAGATGGAGGAGAAAATGTCTACCATCTATCACCTACACCTAATATAACAGATCACCTTGTTTGCCCTAACCTAAGTAGATATTCTCTTCACATCCCTGCCTCATAAACCGGGCTTTGCATTTGTAGAGTTTAAAAAAAAAAAGTTTTAATACTTTGGCAACATTTGACGTGTTCTAGTTTATTGCTTCTAAATCAATGGGGCAGAAATCCACATCACAGTGAAATAATTCCCATATCTCTGACTCAGAGCTCAACCCACATTCCAGTCGACCCACAATAAAAACCATTGGGTCTCTACAGTGCCCTGCACCATGTTACATTACTGTAAAACAGTTCTCATGGACTCGTGTAGAGAGAGATAAATGCAAAGGCACATCCTATCAGAGGAAAACATTTCACTCAGCCACAGAGGAAATGGAAGTTCAGCCAGACCTTTTATTCTGCTGTTTGATGTAAAGGATCAATGATTCTCCGATGCGGACGTTCTGCTACTAAACCTGCTAATAGATGAAAGCGCGCCATGTTTTTCTTACCCCATATATACTTTGTGGATATTACAGAAGCTGTGTTTTATTAAATTCTTAACACCTTTGTCAAATCCTACAAAGACTACTTAAGAAGTCAAATGTATTATTCATCGGGCCGAGAACCATTCAGAATCATTATGTGAACAACTTTCACCCAAAGTTAGAGACCAAAGAACCATGAATCCCTATTTTTTTTCTTAGAAAGATGTGCAGCTTTGAACTGCTCCTATTAGTAACAAAACAGAGGCTGACTTGGTTGAAATTCAAATATACTCAATTCCTGTAGCAGTAATAACTGATCTGAAGCTGGAAAATCTCTGCTACCTTTTCCATCTATTTCATTTCATTCTCAACAGACACGCACATCAAAGTTAGCGCAGATTAAGATGCAGGGCAAACTGACTTTTTTGGGGGACAGTCAGTGAATGTCAGTGAACGTTCACTGATATAAATTGTTGAACTGTCCTCGGGCGAAGAAAAGACGAAGCTGAATAATGAATGTCAGTGCTATTCCTCGGTCAAACTGATGGATTGAATGAGTTATGTTGCATTGTGGGATTTGCTCTTGCAGCTTGCTGCAGGCTACGGGCTATCGGTGCTATTAATAGCAGTGATGATCAACCTCTGAAGCCTCCTCCCATCACCTCCTCAGCTCCTCCAGGGGGGGGACGCTCATTTGACGGGTCATCCAGACCAATTAACTCCAGCATGAAAGGCTGTCAACAACTGTGGAGGTCTTGGTACTGGCCCCCGGTAAATGAGAGGGACATCGAATTAACATTACAGCTGCAGGTATGAACATCCGAGCAGAGCAACGATGAACAATTATACCGTGTGATCGCTGCATTAGGTCCACGAGGATGCTTTGAAGAAGGTCACAGTCTGTGTGTGTGTGTGTGTGTGTGTTCTGTATGGAGGACATGCCGGGAAAATCCGCTCCGTCATCTGAAAGGAAGGACTCGTACAGCGGCTAGAGAAATGTGCAGCTTTATTGGGAATTAAAAAGTGACGGTCTACAGAATTACAGTCAACGAAGTCATTTCTCGGCACTCCGTTCTGCTCCAGGAGCGGTCCTCCTGCCTCCTCCAATCATTTCTCTGGACTGATTATCGCTAAGGACACACTGGGCCATTAAAAATGATCAAGTGTCGGGTTGCTCATTCCCTTCCCCGGGGGAGCCTTTATGTAAATCACCAATGAACACGCTCCTTCCCATCATGAACAGAACCGGGCACAACAATAACAGAGGCTGTCACTTCCTGTCAGACAGCTCCAATTACCAATCACTGACCTGGGAAATAGACGGTGTGAGTGGAAAGGAGGGGGAGGGAGGAAGGAGCAGGTGACGCATAAAGCAATAACGCAAGATCCAAGCAACGGAGAGCAACATTTTCACATGGGTAGCCCGACATCTTCTGAAGGTAGGCGAACATGAGCTTATAGGTTGGTTTGTACCAGCAGCAGTTACCTTTGAATAGTATATAGGTGTCTTTCTTCCTTGTTCCAGGGCTCCAACAGACAGGGAGGAGCAGGCTCGCTTCTACCACTGCCTGTTGTTTGAATGGAAACCTACAGAAATCCCAGCGGAGGTGCTTTAAAAAGGTGCAGATCAAGCCTAGGCTGCCTTAAGAAAATCAGACGTAGGACTACACAGGGACCTTTGACACATCTCACAAATGGCCGCATGGCTCCTGACATGCACTATTGCAGCTCCCTAAGCAGGCAGCAACTCTTATTAGTCTTCGCTTGCTCGGAGTTGCAGTGGCAGACTGGGAGTCATGCCTGATCCCGCATCCCAGGGGGAGATTCAGGAAAGTTTCTCTCTCAAAGTGTGTACGCATGTGTGTGTGTGTGTGTGTGCATGTCTGAACGAGGTCTCCTCCATGTCTCCAGTGGTGACCTGGCTCTCCCCTCAGTCAGGTGGCTTTTAATGAGGGACAGATGGCTCTCCTCTGTCAGCACCTCTTCCGCTCATCATCTCCCTATCAGTCTGCATTGTACCCAACGCAGAGGGGAGCAGTGACAGCTGAAAGGCGGAGGCTCTGGCGGGCAGAGTGCAGGGTTATTCATCAAGGCACACCCCTCGCTAATGACTGGTCACATGGTGAACAGGTAAGCAGACGCGTTGTTTAGATGGGACGCACGGACGAGTCTGGGCAATGCAACTCGACCAATACTCTGAGATGGAGCAGGTGGGTGAGGATATTGTCTGTTTTGTTTGAGTATCAAACACTTCCCCTTTTAGAACAAGTGTGTGAGTTTATTCAAACTAGCAGAGAGAGGCAGACTTCCCCTCTTCGTTTGAGCCCTGCCTTGTCAACATGGCGGACGTACAGCGGCGGTGTCCAATCACGGGCCACAGAGGAGCCAGGAGCAGGCAGGTTTCACTCCAACCAGCTGATTTCACTACTCAGTTATCCCGTCTCTGGTTAGAGTTGTGCCACTTAGTGAGTGGACTTTTCTTCTGTCAATGTTCCCTTTACCTCCGTAGCACAATTAGTGAGTAGCGATCATTTATTTATTTTTCCTTTGAAACCTTAGAAACTGGACTCACATCCTATCCATTAGTGAACCACCTTTCCCCGCCCCTGTGTTCAAGTTTTCTGTAGCACCTACTGCACATCTTAAAATCTCATTCAGATGTACTGAAGAGATTTTATTTGGTAGAAAGAAAGAAAGAAAGAATATGAGCAATTTTGCATGCAGGTATATGTTGTACTAAGCAAGTAATTTAATTTTAGCACAACAAATTGTACAAAACAAACGCAGCCTGGCTGATTGAATAAAAGATTGTTAGATAACAGTCCACCCCACCCCCCTCAGCAGCAGACGTGGCTTTTCAACCGCCTGCAAAGAGGATGATTTCATCAGCTTTTTTGTTATCACTTTTTCTGCTAACAAGTCCAAATATCTACATACTAAGATATTGTCTGCTGTGAGATACTCCTATTGAATACTGTACTGAGAATGCATTTTCAGCCAATGCACCCCCCACAGAGGAACAGTTTTAACCGCAGCCATGAGGGTTGGGTGCAGCCAGTCATGGCTAGAGAGTTTACTGTAGAGGAAAGAATAACAGGAAGGGGAGGAGCGAGTCTGTAACTTGAAGGCAGGTGGGTCCAAGATGCTGCCACAAGCTGCTGGCGTTCCACTCATACAATGCAGAGGAAAATAGCTGCAGTGTGGAAAGTAACAGTCGGTGTTAACAGGTCAATCAGGCCCTTTCCTCCACAGTCGCTAGCTTTATTCATGCAGAAAAGTAAATGGAAGTAAATGGAGTGGTTCACCTCACTACAAAACAATCAGAAAAAAGAAAGGGAGGGTGTTGAAGTTGAAATGAAAGCTGGAAAAAAGGCAATCTAACATATTTCAAATTTCACTCTCAAGTGATCTATGAGATAGCCAAAACTGTGAGAACTCCATCAACTGTAAAAAAGCACAGTGAATCAGTGGGATTAAAACTTGTCATGCTTGTAACATATGTTGTAACGTGTTTAATGATTGAGGAACACGGCGCAGCCCGGATGAAAGCTGCAATTCTGAACAAATGCACATGTGTATTCTTTCTCGTCAGTGCAACCAAACGCCTCTTCAACCATGTGGTTTATCTGATCAGACCTTCATAGCGGCCGGTGCACTTACACCTGGATTTCATGTGTTTTTGATCTGTATATAATGCATGTTAACTCCAGGTGTAAAAGCAGTCAAACTGTAGATTTTTCAATCCACATAAGCAAATTACATAAAACAGAAATAAACGTTCACACGTGGCTTGAACCAGGAAACAGATGCAAATCAAACAGGCAGTCAGGATAGTAACATACTTGTCAGAAAAAAGGATTGCGAGGATACTGGATGGGGAACAAGCACGGTGAGGTGTTTACTGTCAGTTTTAAAGGATGTAAGTGTTGCAAGAGGAAGTGACCTGTGCTGCAATTTTGCAGAGAGAAAGAATAATCCAATGTGTGTATACTGGAGAACTCTTTAATGTCAGGTATGAAGGGGGCCTTTAGTGTTTCGTTAACCTTTAATTTTTAAGACATGCTGGTATGACTCCCTATGACTTATTTACTCTTACGACTTTATGACTGAACTGAAAACTCCCTAACAAACTAAAAGGCCGTGAAGTGAAAATACCATCAAATTCTGAATCCATTTACACTCTTGAATAGTAGCCTGTCTGTCATATGTAAGTGCCACTGAACCTCATATTTCAGCAAAAGAGCACAAAATGGTTTATCTGCTTGTCATAGATACATGTATAAAAAATACATGAACATCGAAAACTATATATCTCAGAAATGACTGAACATCTATCCATAGCCAGCAGCCAGGCTGGGGCAAGTGTATGATTGACGGGGGAGGAAACCTCACTGCTTTAGTCAAGTGCATGTCTTACAGAAAAAAAACAGTAGCACGGCGCCAGGAAACTGACATGAAATTTATGCTATGGGTGATAAAACATGTAGAACAAAAGTGAAGAGTCGCAGAGCACACAGCTACTTTAGCATAGATCCAAAAAGAAGGAGCTGCTTTATGTCTCCTATAATAGACTTTGCCTTACAGTCACTGTTGAAGTCGTGCGTGCAGCATGTTAGCAGCAGCAGCATGCAAGCCCCTTACTATTCATTCAACATGTAACAATGATTCATAGTAATCATGCTCAAACCCAAAGCATCTCACTGTGGTAAAAAAAACACATACAAAATACAGAGGGGGTTTATCTCACACTGTTCTATTTTTAATGAAATCTATTGGTACCTAGGCTTTGTTGTTGGTCTCATTTATCATCATCAGTTCACTCACAGGATGATTCTCCTTTCCTTCCTTGTCTCTAACATTTTGGTATTTTGCAATCCTCCCATCCAGATAACTCGGATTCTTGTCTTTCTTAAATGTTTTTTTCCCCCCCTACTAGGCTCTCATCCTTTCTTTGGCTCCGCTATCCACGTGCCTCCACCAAGAGTCGGTTCATATCAGTTTGTCAAGTCTCCGCTTTAATGTTACGAACTCGCATCGATCTACAGTCCGGAGCTGCTCCGTTCACAATGACAGGGGAAATTGACTTTGTGGATAGTCAGTCAGAACAATTCAACCTTTCAATCAAGCGAGCGTTAGATAATAGTGCTGCGATCCATTCCCTTTATCTGCAGAAAAGAGGGTTGCTGCTACAATCATCAAAGTCAAAGGTGCGACAGAATCGTCTCTCTTGGAGGGAAAGTATTGCATGCTCAGTGGTGAAGTCGTGCTTGTTTCACTTCCTGATTCTGCTTGTCTGGTCATGTCCATATCTTAACTCAGCTCATTTTCTCATGTGCTGCCTTAGATGGTGCCCCTGAATGGAGGGCACTGAATTTAAACATGTGAGCCAGGAGAGGAAGAAAGAGAGGGGGGGGCATGTTACGCACCGTTATAATGCCTTAATGAGCTGTCATGCCATCAGACTCTGAAAGATAATTAACCTTAATAATCCGTCTTGTCACGGTGTTGTTAGGATCAGTAGGATTAGTGTTAGGCACACATCTTTCTCTCTCTTCCTTCGATGCTGGCTGAGGATGGTAGCAGAGTCTCATTGTGTGATCATGTGACTGGACTGAGTTTAAGAGGGAGGTTTGAACTGGGGCTCCGCCTCTTCCTCTTGGTAAGGCCATGGTGAGTGAGCACATGGTGCTCACTTGGAGGTAGACAAAGGCCTACCAGTTGTTGAGTGACTGCTATGCCCTTCAGCCCTTCCCGGATTGTTTTGTTTTCTATTTACAACACCTTTTAAATGATTCAACTATACTAAACTGACTGGAAGAAACCAGAGGAGACGCAAGAGCTGGTCGCTCCAGGCTTTGTCAAGGCTTGGGCTGGCCTACCCCAGACAGGTGAGCTCTGCAGCAAACACCATCCCTTCAGCCAGCATTCTTCCTTTTTCACTATATTCCATATCTCACCACACAAACACCTTTTGTTAGATTAGCCAGAAGGCTTTTCGTAACAGTTTTGGGGGCTCGTCCAGGATCGCCATGCTTAGCATGTTGGCACTTGTTAACAAGCTGTATGGCAATGCTATTAGGGTATGTAGGTCTAATGTAGTCATGTGTGTGTGTGAAATTGAACCTACTGGGAATTTAGAATATTAGCAGTCCTTGGGTGTTAGCTGACTTGATAGTCAAGCTAACTTTGAACTAGGTTAGGTGGCCATTACCTGGTAATTTGGTTGTGTTTGTGTCCCTGGTAAATGTTTGGAAACAGGTAGGGAATTCAGTATTGGCTTTATGCTGTATTGGGGCATTTTGTCATTGGTTAGTTGTACTGTCTTGAGCTCTGGCAACCCTCTCAGATAGAGTTGAGTTGCATTTGTTTTGTGCAGTACTTTTGTCCTACTAATCACACAACATGGCAACTTTTGATGTGGAAGAGTTTTGTCAAAGGGACTTTGAGCGTAGGGACTTGAGAAGGCTATTGAAAGACCAATTGCTTTCTGTGGCTGAAAATTTTGAAATTGAAGTGAATCCACAGGCAAAAAAGTTGGATATTGTGGAGGTCCTTGTAGAGATACTGCGTTTGCCGGACCCAATAAGAGAGCAAGAGAGAGGTTCAAGAGCGGGAAAGGGAGCGACAGGTCAAAGGAAAAGAGCAAGAGAGAAGCTCAAGAGCGAGAAAGTGAACGACAGGCCAAAGCCAGGGAGCAAGAACTTCAACTGGAACTAGCGCGAATTGCCTTAGAGCAGGATAAGTTAAAGCACTTCAATTCTCAGTTGCAGCGCACACATGAAGTTCGCTTTGACATTGGTAGTTGTTTGAGAGTGATGCCTAAGTTTAACCAAGAGGAAGTGGGTGTTTATTTCGATTCTTTTGAGAAAATCGCTCAGGAATTAGAGTGGCCGGAAGAAAAGTGACCTTTGTTGGTTCAAAGTGTGCTGGAGGGTAAAGCACAGGAGGTTTATGCAGTATTAGATGCTGGTCAAAGTAGAGAATATGACATGGTGAGGAAAGCAGTCCTAGCTGCCTATGAGGTTGTTCCAGAGGCCTACAGGCAGAAGTTTAGGTCTCTTCGACGTAAACCTGGTGAAACATATCTTGAATTAGCACGACAGCAGGAGATAGCTTTTGAGAGGTGGACTGCAGCTTGTGAGGCCTTTACGTTTCAGGAATTGCATCAACTTCTTTTACTGGAACAGTTCAAATCTAGTGTACCAAGGCACATAGAGGTCCATCTTAATGACCAGGATGTAAAGGACTTGAGAAAAGCAGCCATGCTGGCTGACTCTTATGAGCTTACTCACAGGGACCTGCCCTGGAAAGGGAAGTTAGGGAGTCAGGAAAAGGATCTGTATGTGGGTTCTGGACCCATGAAGGTTGTCCCCGCTCCCTTTGTTCCTTCAGGTTTGACCAATAATCAAGGGAAAAGGTTTGAGAGGGTAACATCACCTCGATTTGAAGTCATCTGCCACTACTGTAAAAGGCCAGGCCACATAAAATCAGCATGTCCCGTTCTCAGAAGAAAAGAGATGAGTAAACCAGTTGCATTAGTCAGAGCTAAGCGTGAAATCGGCCTTGGGTGTGAAATTCTGCATCTAGAGTCTAGAGAACCTCCTATAGGCTATGAGGGTTTTGTGTCTTCAGGTACGGTGGCCCTATCAGAGCATGGTGAAGCTGTGCCAGTGTCCATTCTTCGGGATACTGGGGCTTCTCAGTCCCTGCTCTTGGAGGGAGTTATAGGTTTACCTGATACAACAAAACTTAATGCTACCGCCTTAGTTGAGGGTCTCGGTTCCCAGTTCATTCCTGCTCCTTTGCATCGAGTTTACTTGACGTCTAATGTGATGAATGGGCCTGTATCGGTTGGGGTAGTCCCGTCCCTTCCCTTGAAAGGTATAACCTTTCTGTTAGGGAATGATCTTGCTGGAACACGTGTTTGTGTCACACCCATTGTCCAACAGGAACCCTGTGATGTGCCAGAGAATAATGCTCTAGAGAAGGAATATCCAGAAGTGTTCCATGCATGTGTGGTGACACGTTCAATGTCTCAAGCTGTTTCAGTTTCATCTGAGCAACGGGATGCCACAGTTGAGTTGGCAGACACATTCTTTGCACAGCTAGGTGGGGTGACTGAGTGCAGTCAGTTCTCCCGTGAGGCTCTAATGGCGGAACAATGTCAGGACCCCTCAATTGCCCCTTTAAGAGAAACGGCTATGATGGCGGAGGAAAGTCAGGATGTGGCTACTGGTTTTTATCTAGAGGATGAGATCCTCATGAGGAAATGGAGGCCACCTGACCGTCCCGCTAACGAACACTGGACTGTAGTTTCACAGATTGTTTTACCTGTTAGTTTCAGACAGGAAGTAATGCGTTTGGCCCATGAGGCATCTATGTCTGGGCATTTGGGTAGACGGAAAACTAAAGAGAAGATCTTGAGGCATTTCTACTGGCCTAAGATGCACAGAGATGTTGTTGCATTCTGTAGAACATGCCATGCTTGTCAGATGGTTGGAAAACCCAATCAACAAGTCCCACTGGCGCCTTTATGTCCAACCCCAGTTATGGAAGAACCCTTCTCTCGTGTTCTCATTGATTGTGTAGGTCCATTGCCCAAAACAAAGAAAGGGAATGAGTATATGCTGACTGTTATGGATGTGGCCACTAGGTTCCCTGAGGCTTTTCCTTTGAGGAGTATTAAGACCAAGGCCATAGTTGATGCCTTACTCCAGTTCTTTTCCAGAGTGGGTTTACCCAAAGAAGTTCAGCATGACCGGGGCACTAATTTTACATCAGGTGTGTTTCAGGAGGTTATGCATGAACTAGGCATAAAGCAGATAATGTCCTCTGCTTATCACCCACAATCCCAAGGTGCAATTGAGCGCTTCCATCTGACACTGAAAACTATGATCAAGACTTATTGTGTGGGAAATTCAGGGGATTGGGATGTCTCTATTCCATTTCTGTTATTTGCTATCAGGGACTCTGTGAATGACTCAACTGGTTTCAGTCCGTTTGAGTTGGTTTATGGTCATGAGGTGAGAGGGCCACTCAAAATGGCCAAGGAGAAGCTAATGGAGTCAAGTACACAAAGTGGAGTGTTACAATATGTAGCAACTTTCAAGGACAGACTACAGTCAGCATTTGAGGTTGCCAAAAGTAATCTGCAAGCTGCAAAGCAGAAAATGAAAGATCAGTATGACAGGAAAGCTGTTGGGCGAACTTTTACTGTGGGGGATAAAATCCTCTTACTATTACCCATGAGGAGTGATAAGTTGAGCGTAAAGTTTTGTGGTCCTTACGAGGTGCTCAAGCGAGTAGGGGAGTGCAACTACGTGATTAGTACTCCAGACCGTAGGCAAAAGTCAAGACTGTGCCATGTGAACCTCCATATCACTGCAGAGATGGTACTGTACCCGTGGTATGTGTTTCCTCTGGTCATACAGTAGATTGTGATGATGACGATGAGGGGGTTCGTTCAGTTGAACCAGTCTTGGCTAGGTTGATGAACTCTACTACTGCTGCTAAATTAAAGGATCATCTTGGCTATCTCTCTAGAGAGCAGGTTGAGGATGTGCTTGAGTTGGTGGGAAAATATAAATCTCTATTTAAGGATACTCCAGGTCTCACACATTTGTTGACCCATGATGTTGATGTAGGCGAAGCTACCCCTATCAAGCAACACCCCTATAGAATTCATCCGAGTAAGTGGGCTCAAGTGAAAGAAGAGTTGGCCTATATGATTCAAATAGGAGCGATACAGCAAGGCTTAAGTGAATGGAGCTCTCCTTTGGTGCTGGTCCAGAAGCCTGATGGCTTCTTGCGTCCATGCATTGATTTTAGGAAAGTGAACCAGGTCACAAAGACTGATGCCTATCCCATTCCCAGACTCGAGGACTGCATTGATAGAGTTGGACGTGCTCAGTTCGTGTCAAAGTTTGATCTGTTGAAGGGATACTGGCAGGTACCTTTAACAGAGAGAGCCCAGGGAGTGTCTGCTTTTGTGACTCCAGAGGCTCTGTATCGATGTAAAGTTCTCCCTTTTGGAATGAAGAATGCTCCTGCAACCTTTCAAAGATTGATGAATATGGTCACAGCAGGGTTAGAAAATGTTGTCACCTATATAGATGTCGTTGTGTATAGTTCCTCCTGGTCTGATCACATTGAGCACATTCGCCAGCTGTTCAAACAGTTAGAAGCTGCAGGGCTTGTAGTAAATCTGCCAAAATGTGAGCTTGGCAAGGGTCAGGTCACCTACCTTGGTCACCAAGTGGGACAGGGCTCAGTTATGCCAAAAGGAGCCAAGATCCAAGCTATTTTGGAACTCCCTGTGCCCACAACTAAGAAACAACTCATGCGCCTACTGGGTATGGCTGGGTTTTATAGGAGGTTTGTGCCAAATTTTGCAACCGTTACAGCACCCTTAACTGACCTTTTGAGAAAAGGGGTTAAGTTTGAGTGGTCCATAGATCGACAGAAAGCTCTGGACAGTGTTAAAGCTATCCTATCCTGTGAACCTGTTGACAACCCCAGACTTCAGTGTCCCTTTCAAGTTGGCAGTTGATGCTTGTGATGTTGGAGTAGGAGCAGTGTTGCTGCAGGCGGATGCTTCAGGACTAGACAAGCCAGTGGCTTACTTTTCAAGGAAACTAAATAGACACCAGAGAGCTTACTCTACCATTGAAAAGGAGGCCCTAGCACTGGTCCTGGCAGTTCAACATTTTGAAGTCTATGTGTCAGGTGCAGCCGGGGATGTTGTTGTCTATACAGATCATAACCCATTGACCTTTCTCTCAAGGTTCAAGATGTCTAATCAGAGAGTGTTCAGATGGAGTTTGATTTTGCAGCCGTACCATCTTAATATTGTGCACTTACCAGGCAAGGACAACATTATTGCGGATGCCCTGTCTCGAGGATGAGCTTTGTAGTGCAGAAGTCTGTTTAGACAATGATTTCAGTTCTGCACATTTTCCAAAGATCCCATAGGATTAGATTGAAGGGAAATTAGGTGAAACTCTATTGTAGTTTTATGCACATTTTGTATATAGTCATGATTTAAGAAAGGTCAGAAAATAATGTCTAAAATTTAAAAAAGGAAAAAAAAGAGAAAACTAAAAGGAAAAAAAAACTATTGGTTGGATTTTATTTATTTTTTTGTTTTGAAGGGGGGAGGGATGTTAGGATCAGTAGGATTAGTGTTAGGCACACATCTTTCTCTCTCTTCCTTCAATGCTGGCTGAGGATGGTAGCAGAGTCTCATTGTGTGATCATGTGACTGGACTGAGTTTAAGAGGGAGGTTTGAACTGGGGCTCCGCCTCTTCCTCTTGGTAAGGCCATGGTGAGTGAGCACATGGTGCTCACTTGGAGGTAGACAAAGGCCTACCAGTTGTTGAGTGACTGCTATGCCCTTCAGCCCTTCCCGGATTGTTTTGTTTTCTATTTACGACACCTTTTAAATGATTCAACTATACTAAACCGACTGGAAGAAACCAGAGGAGACGCAAGAGCTGGTCGCTCCAGCTGAAGCCAAGGCTTGGGCTGGCCTACCCCAGACTGGTGAGCTCTGCAGCAAACACCATCCCTTCAGCCAGCATTCTTCCTTTTTCACTATATTCCATATCTCACCACACAAACACCTTTTGTTAGATTAGCCAGAAGGCTTTTCGTAACAGTTTCAACAGAAAGTCCACCCCGCCTCCTCCCCCCTCGTCCTCTTTTGAGCGCCATTACTTGTCTCACAAACGGATTCAGTACTTCCTATGCTTATGCTCCCACTTGCTAGCTGACGCTGTGTAATCTCTGCATCTCCTGGCTGCAGGTACGGGGTGGGGGGTGCATGAAGAGCAAAAGGAGGAAGAGAGGAGGAGTAATTGTGATGGGTTCAGAGATTAGGCCGGCGGATGTGGATTCCTTGGGGAGCGCTGGCCCTCTGGGAAGTCTCATTCTTTTTATAGTCCCGGCGCTCGGCGGCTGGGCTGGAGGTGCCGATGAGATCGCCGCGCAGCCTCTCAGCCTCTCAGCCTGACACCTCGTCTCTTTATGTCGCTCTCTAAAAGAAAATGAACGTGTACCTAGTGTTGGTATCGAGCCATTCAAGGTACCGTGAGGTCCCTACTACTTTCCCTTAAGGAAGATCAGTCCAATAAACACCGTACATGCACTCTCTCACGGTTAGACTCCCTGGAGGAAACGGCTGCTGAGGAATAGAGTCACTGTTTATCTTACTGTTATGAGAAATAAATGGCATTTATGACACACACACACAAAAAAAAATCTTGTGAAAATGTCTGCAAGTGGAGGAATGCACAGTCACCGGTTATGTAACGAAATATGTAATTTGCAAATGAAATGTGACAAAAAGCAACGAGCACACACACACTGAGATATACACACACACACACACACACACACACACACACACACACACACACACACACACACACACACACACACACACACACACACACACACAGAGGCATAGTGCCACGCATGCTATGAGAACAGTGAGAGGATGCATCTTGTCTGTGGGTGGGACAAGATGAGCAGGCAGTCCAGCTAAACAAGCTGTGAGCTGAGCTGGAGTTTACACACTCCAACCGGGCGCCCAGAAGGAACGACGGGCACCAACTGGCAGATGTGTACTCCTCCTCCTTCTGTCCACGGCTCACCTGCTGTCTCATTTTCTGTCACGCACCCCATTCACAAACACACATGTGGTTCTGGTCTGTCCGTCAAATCCAAAAATAGCCTTCTGCCTCCCAGCAGTGAGGTTCTGGTTGGCTGTACAGTCCAGCGTGGGAGTCACAGGTGTTACTGCTGGTGGGGGTGTGTATAAATTGTCTCTTACCTCTCCTCTTTCCCCTTAGTCCTCGAGTCCTGATTGCGCTCTTCCTTTCAGTTGGAGGTGAGACACTTGTTTTGTCGTCTGACCACGGGGGCCATAGTGTAATTGGCCATAGCGGATGGTATGAGAGCGATCCATCCTAGGGTATCTTGATGACACACCTATCGCTGTGTGCTGATGGCCTCCATCTTTCTGCCGCTGGTCTTTTCAAGTAGTTCAGCGAGAGGCACACGAGCACGGCAGGTGATTCCAAGGATGCTCTGCACGTATCCTATATATATATATATATATATATATATATATATATATATAATCACTCAAGGGTCTTGATGTGGCAGCTCCGGGCGTCCGTCCTTACAGGAGCGTGCGATTCAAACGGTTTGATAGATCGAGGTTCTTGTTCTCTAACAGCCGGCGCTGCAGTTTCCCCAAAGGCAGCTGAAGCTTGCTTTTGAATTTAATGACCAAAATGGTAGATGATGCCCAGGTATTTGAATGCCAGGAGTTGTTTTTTTTTGTAATATATGGTGAAGACAGTGTGGGGGGGACAGGGGCCTGGATGACTCTGCCGAATGGGCCATGAAAGCGCAGTCATATGCATGCTGCAGCTCAAGGACCCAGACAGAGTTTGGTGATTGCCTGCAGCCTCCTGATGATGAATAGGTCTCCGTGCAGCTCTCTACTGCAGCATCCTGTCCTCAGGTTCCTTGTGGCAAAACTGGATGACACATAGGAGAAAGATTTAGAGGTAGAGGTAGAGGTGCCATCATGCATCCACGTTTTAATCAAGTGCATCCACTTAACTGCACTGAGCCTCGGACACACAAGGTCACTTGAGCCGTCATGTCATCATTTTGGTTGATGATGTTGACGAATTTAAGACACCCTGGAGAGGTCGACTAAGGCCATGAAGATGATATTCTCTGGACTTGATTGTTGTTCTTGTAGATGGTAAAAGGTTTGCACAACTCTATTCTGGCTACATCCTTCTAGTTCCAGGCCTTGATGATGTACTGATGGCGAATACCCTCTCTACTTCAGTAGGTCTGCAGGGATGTTGTCTTTGCCAGGAGATGAATTGTTTTTGAGGAGTAGATAGCTGGATGAAGCCCCATGAAAGTTGGCACACACACACTTACACACACATGCGCACACACCCTGACAGCAGGGAAAGCAAAGCCCTGTATTTTCTTTGATCTCCATGTAGAGATCAGACAGGCAGGCAGCTCCGACAGTCTGAATGGACAGACTCAGGAGCAGAGGGATGGCCACAACTAACAGCCATCAAAGGCAACGGTCTTGATCTGGGTTTGTTAACATGGTGATAGGTCAGTCAGTCAGTCATTTACTCACACAGCCCAGCCACTATTGCCAGTTTTAGATGACAGGGTGTTGAGGAGTTTTGCATTCATTTGTGTATCAATGGAACGTATCTCTTTTCCTGTGTCAAATAAGATACGATAGCTAAACCACTGTTCTAACAACGGTTTCCACTGCTGTGTCAAAAGTGTAGGGCATGTTAAAATAAAGGACTCAACACCAATATGAAGGTTCAACACAGAAAATATGAAAATAAATGATACTCAAAATATATAGTGGAAAGATTCAAGGTACTCCTCTCAGTTAGGAAGTTTAAAGGCTAATGCATTACATAGAAAAAGCACCAGCTGGTCTTGTTTAATGGTGAACATCAGCCCTGCTTTAGATGCTCTAGTCAAAATGTGTTTTGGAATTAAGTGAAATCCAGATTAAAAAACTGGTTCAAAGAAAAACGTTGCAAAGCACAGAAGTAGGCCTCCCCTACCAAGATCCTCTCCTAATTACCCAGAGGAGCAGGTGTGTTGGATCATCTCTTGAGGCGGGTAGCTAGTTGGGTTGGTCGGTTTTGTAGAAAGTCAGCACTTTACTGACAGCGGTGTTGACAAGCGGAGGACTAGGAGGCTTTATTCCTCTAGACTCTAGAGGAGTAGCAGCTCAGGAAGCAGCGGTGTGTCTGATTAGGGGAAAATCACAGATACAGCATGCAGAGAAACCAGAGGACCTGGAAGGCATTTCTAGTCCTATAACAGACCCTCCCTCCATGGAGGACAGGTGGTACAGCCCACCCTACATGAGACACGGTGCAGCCCAGTGGGCACTGGCAAGCAATAGGACCCAGGCAGTAAATGTGTAGCTGGTTGATGGGAAAAAAAACATTTCTTCTGCAGAATTCTTGCCTGCTTCAAATCCTCTGAATCCAAGAAAGCCAGTTGCACCTATATCTGTAGGCCCCGGTCCCTCTCATACGTCATACCCCTTAGACCTCTCATATTTCCCAGGACCCCGTCCAGTCCCATGGGACCAACAGCTCTGTGGATGTGTGATGCTGATGTGAACTAGGATGCTCTACGATGGCTTCCGACACCTTTATAAAACCTGGCACGCGTTGCAAGGGCTTTGTTTGTGCTATTTATTTCATTTCATGACATAAATTTCAACTACGACGTCTTGTGTAGTGATCGGTCGTGGCCAATGGGTGAAGTCTGTCTGATGTATTGTGAAAAGAAGTCAAAACTCCTTGTCCTTGCAATACACTTGGCAAATAAAAGGTGATTACATGCACAAAGACACACACACACACACACACATGCACGCAGATTCGAAAGATGCAATCAGCCTCCATCATCTATTCCTCCTCCTCTGCGTGCATCAATACAGCGACACTCCTCCCTCCCTGGCCGCGCTATAGCACGTCTTTCTTTCTTTTCCCTCCGTGGGATGCTTGGCGGCCGTCCACGGCTCCTCGTCCTTTGTGCTGTTACAGCTGTTGCTCTGTTGTTGAAATGGTTGCCGTTGTTGTTGTTGTCCTTGTTGTTGCGATTGTGGGTGTTGTTTCAGTCGGTCGTCCTCCCCCTCTTTCTGGAACAATACAGTCACTTGTTTAGCGCCCTGCCTGGGTCAAAGAAGGGTCCGGCTGTCATCGGAAACATGACTCGGGCACGCACGGCAAACGGTGTTTTCACAGTGGCGTCGGCAAACAGACCCACACACGTTCACTTGCAACATTGATGAAACATATAAAGTCGCTGACCCTGCACACGTCAACACACTTCCAGGCTCAGTCCATCCTATCTCTCTCTCTGTCTCTCTCTGTCTCTCTCTGTCTCTCTCTCTCTCTCTGTCTTTCCATCACTCACAACACTTAAAGAAACCATAGGCCCTGAAGGAAGCCACTGTCCGGCTCCGGACTGCACCAGATTCTAAGTCGGTGGGAGAAAAAGGGCTGAGGTGGTAAAAGTTAGTAGGAGGTCTGATCACCTCTATAAGAGCTGTGCTGTGAAGCGTTGAAGCCCCAGAGGACTGCTGCTGCCCACGTTACAGTCTTTAAATAAAACTCTGCCCTGATTATACTCTCTTTTCCCGGCACAGTGTTCAGACACAGGCAGCGAAAGGCAGCGCGCCTGCATGGCCTAGATGCAAAGCCAGCCTGGCTCAGCTCAGCACAGTACAGCTCAGTAGAGAAGAGAACAGAACAGAACAGCACAGGCAATACAACACACAGATCCAACCTGAAGCAAGGGTGCTATAGAGTCATAAAACCAGATTATCATGATCCCGGTCATCATCCTTTACAGTCATTTATGGGTTTATGAGAGGGCATCATAATGACACAGGAAACAGGAGTCGAAGCCTCTAACTACACTGCATCTATTTGGTGTATTCATATCTTTAAAACGTCTTTTATCTAGTATTTATTCTTAAAAAGGTATTTTTATTAAAACAAGTGAGATAATTTCACTTGTTTCCAGTGCAAATCAACTCGTATCAAGACGTTTCTTGAATCAAGTGACTATTATTTTGGCATCGATGGATTGACCCTGACCTTATTTTGAGATATTGTCACTTGTTTCATGAAAATTCTTCAAACCGGGTGAAACTCCTGGAAACAAGTGAAATTACTCAGCCTACTAGACGACATGACTCGTCAAGATGGACATTTTAGCAGTGCAGACGTACGCAGCCTCAATCACCATATAACCTTTTTTATGACCTGCGTGGGTAAAAAAAACAACAACAATATAGCTTTTCAGCGGTGTTGGCCCTCTGTCCCTGCGCTGCCCAAAGGCCCGGACCTCTTAGATCAGGCAGTCTGCCTGACAGAAGGTGAAGCTCGGTTGACCCGCTGCATGTATTTGCCTAACAAATGATGGCCGGCGGGGATGGACACGCAAAAGAGGTTGAGGTAATACAGAGTGAGGCTGGTTTCTGTGTGTCTGACACACTGTTAGTGTAGCCTATGACCTTTCCCTAAAAAAAAGTAAAATGCTCAAACAATTCCAGGGAAAATGCAACAAATATCAGGAGATGTTTAGGAGAGAATTACATCTACCCAGTGACTCTGGGTGAAAAAATGTTTGTCGATGTGTACTGACCTGTCAAATAAACTAATAAAAGCCTAAAAAATGTTCCCTGTTGATCTTCTACCAGCTCCAGAAGAGGAGATAACAACAGAGTCTGAGATGTATGGAGGGCTATCTGGTGTAATGGTTTGATAATGTGTTTAGTCCTCAGACGAAGGCATAGCTATTGATGTGAAGTCTTCTGAAACATGCTTGGCACTGCACCGCCCTAGCGATCAGGTGGAAATTTTTCCCAACGCGGCAAACACCGACATTGAAGCCGGAGCCCATTTGATGTGATAGTGATACCGCACTGTCTAGAAGAAATAAATAATTTGAAAGATGTGTTGAAAGGAAGTTGAGTATAAAGATGCGTTGAAGGGAAGTTCCCTGTGCGCGCCAGCTATTTCTGGACTCCATTACGGTGTGTTTAATGGAAAATTGTGAGGTTTGTGTGTGTGTGTGTGTGTGTGTGTGCGCACTCACACAGGTGGCTAAGACAGCAGACTCTTGAATGCAGTGACAAACCAGCTGCCTGTGACAGATAGCCAGAAAGCTGCTTATGATGAGTGCATTCACCCTTCACCCTCCCTCTTTTTCTCTCTCATGCACAGACTCTCGGTGGTAAAGGTGCAGGTCTGGGTAATCCCGGGAGTCCAGGGATACGCTCCCCTACAAATAGATTGTTTTTTTAATCTCTCTTTTTCATTTTAAAGAGTCATCTCTGGTGACTTTTGAGAGCGCTATCCTTTTCAACCATTACCTTAATAACAATTTCCTTCAGTGAAATGTGAACAAAAAGGTTTCCCTCCTAGCAAAAAAAACCCCAAATCATGGGGTTGGAGACACACACACACACACACACACACACACACACACACACACACACACACACACACACACACACACACACACACACACACACACACACACACACACACACACACACACACACACACACACGGGTACAGGCTCCAATGCTCCAAGTTAACACCGTAATAATAGACATGGCCATTAACTATTAACCAGCTCCTGTTCATCTGTGCTGCAGCAGCTTTGTCTGTCAAGGTCATTGGCGAAATAGGATACAAAGCCCCCGAGGGCTCTCTAAAAAAAAAAAAAAAAGAAAGAAATTAAAAGTATCATCTTTCATAGCCGTGACTCCACTGGACCATCTACAGCCACCGGACCGGGTTCTAGTACAGTGAACACATCAGAACATTACGCTGTACGGCGGGGCCACAAGTTAGCGATAGAGTTACAACTAGACCACTGCAGCACATTGCTGTGCATCAAAGTGTGACCTGAATCCAGGCGAGTGGATGTGGAACAAGTGAAGCACGGGTTGCAGCAGACGGTTACATTTTGTTCGCTTTCACGGGGATGAAAGTCCACATCGAGTGGAAACAGCAGATGTAGACTAAACTACAGAAATTGGATATTTATTCATGAATTTGTTTGCGTGTGTGTGTCTGATTTTTCCATTGAAACCGTGAACATCTGAGCTAAAATCAGCCCACGCCGGCAGCGAGAGAGATGCTTCTCATTTTGGTGATTTAGCCGACTGTATCGCGAGTGTAGTTGTGTTACAGCAAGAACTACACAAGAGTTCAGATACTCAGTCAAGGTCAGTCAAGGTCCTGCACTGTACAAGCTCACCATCATACAACAAAGGTCCTCCAACTTGCCTCTGTCCATCCGTCGGGCTTCTACCTCTCCCTCCGCCACGCCTCTGTCAATGTGTCCCTCTCCTACAGCAAACAAATTAAATGTCTGAGGTGTGTGTGTGTGTGTGTGTCCCAGATGTTAGGCCCCGGGGAAACCTGACTGCAACGCTTCTGCAGCTCGCTCTCTCGCTCTCTCTCTTCTCCTAGCAGCAGTGACCTTGCAGAAGGGAGGCTAGGATGCGATGCTGCATAAAATAAATTGTCTACCTGCACTCCTCCGTTCCTTATTATCCACCCTCCCTCCCTCCCTCTCTCTCTCTCCTCATCTATTCCTCCCGGTGTCTGTGTGGGGATGCATGGTGGGTATCCTGCCAGTCCCCCTAGGGCTCAGATGAACAAGCTTCATCCCTGCAGGAGGCAGATCACCTAGAAAATACTCCAGACATCTCCCCCCCCCAAAAAGCATCTGTTACGGATGCATGAAAGCAGCACACAAAGTGCGTATGGATGCAACTTTTGCACTGCCCAAAGTACACTGTGTATATGTATAATGTATAATGCGTGCCATGGAGGCCGTCATTCCCCAGATCTTGTTTACCAGTTAGCTACTACTCATGCTAAGTCTGGAAATGACTTGAGACGCATGTGGAGGCCTAATGTAGTAATAGGACCCCGAGAAGTGACGAGCAGCACTTATGAGGCAGCAAAGCTACAGGATCGGACCAATTAGTGAAATGCTTTGACTTATATAACCATCATGTGTGCTGTTTTGTTGTTTTTTTTGGTTGGTTTTGTTCTCCGTGTTGCAGGAGAGCGGCGGAGAACGTCAGAATACAGAGAAAGGATGAAAGAAGAGAAGGAGACAACGGAGACAGAGAAAAGAGAGAGAGAGAGGTCAGGAAGACAGACAAAATGAAAACAGAGAGCGAGGAGAGGAGGGGGGAGATGTCCCTGTCCTCCAGGCATGCAGGTCGGGAGGTTCACCTGGCGCGGGCAGCCCGGCTCTGTAGCCGCGGAGACAAAGCAGGGACTAATGGAGGTTTCATGGTTCCTCTCCCGGCGTTAACCCGTCTCTCAGCCTCCCTACAAGAAATAGCATCACAGCGATGCAGGAAGACGAGCTAGAGCTAGAGAGAGAGAGAGAGAGCTAGAGAGAGAGCTAGAGAGAGAGACCTGAGGATGTTTTTTCCGTCTTGATCTCTGCTGCGTGAGCTACATGCCTAGAGATGTTTTCCACCAGTGGAGGCACAATACACAAACTCAACTTTGTTTGACGTTTGTTTTAAAAACAATGGAGGGAGCCAAACGACGACCCACTTGAGGTTTTAGAGTCCCCCCACTTTCTTTTAGAGCCATGTTTACACTGCAGCTGGAAGAGAAGGAATCAACACACTGTAGATTTTTTTTTGAAACCGGGTAACTAACATTTGGTTTGGCTCTCGCTACAATGCAAACACGCAATTGGGCTACCCTCGCATGCATTCCTGGTGAAGACATGAACAACTTTTCACCTCTCAAACGGTAAAAGGTTAGAAAATGACCAGGTACAATCCTAACCTGACATCACTCTCACTACTCTATGGTACCCGTTTCCAGGAGCAGGGCCGTACAGCCTCGACTCTTTGACCTTGAACTTTGGCTTAAAGCATTTATCAGTGAAACTCCACTGCCCTGCTGTAGACAGACAAAGACATGAAGAAAAAAAAAAAAAAAAGCACTAAATACAGGGATGAACACAGATCTCAATCACTCACAAGCTGGCCAATTACGACAACCGCTACCAATTAGTGTCAAGTCAAAGCTATTTACGAAGCGCTTCCAGTCCTCCCGATCTTAAATCTGATCTCTAATTAACTGTTATGCAGAAGCAATCAGACTGCCGGTCTACACACACACTTTCCTAAGGTTTTATTCTGTGTGCAGTAGTGCAGCCAGAGCTTTTTAGCTGGGTCACGAGAATGAATAGGTAGAGAGAGCCCCGGACAAAACTGTTATTTACAACATAATAGGGAGATTCATCAAATAGGCTTTGGCAACATCTACCCACCCAACGGCTCAGCTGTCTGCTCTCTATCACTCAGTCATTCTGGCTTGTGTAGGAAAACGGCTTGGCACAGACTCCGTGTCAGTCAGTCAGTCTGCTATCTCAAGTCATCACGGCCACTTTGCTTGTCACTGACCAGGATCCCCTTTGCTTGTACCCGGTCAGGTATAAACATCTTCTATTTCAAAAGGACCGGCTATCCATTTTGCAATCCACCTTCTCCTGGTGCAGCAGGTGGTCGTTCCAATAACAGCCTGCCGCTAACCCAGATAGCGGACGAGAAATGAGATCAAAAACAGCAAGTTTCTCTCTCCCAGTGCAATCAGACAATAGCACGTGTGGAGTTGCTAAATATGGGGCGAAGGGATCGAGTGCGTCTTATTCTTGCTGGGTTATTTAAACTACCCAATTATTCCCGAGCCTCGCGGGAGGTGACCCACACTGGCCTTCCTGTCCCAAGTGGGCGGAAAAAGGAAGTAGGTCTCATTATGACGAGAGACAAGGTGGAGGAGACTTCACACCAGCCCGGCCATCTGCTGCAAACGGGCTGCGGTTTCATCAGCAGGGGGTCGCGGACTTGGACCCGGGGGTCAAAGGTCCACGAGGACTCAACGGCAAGAGATGGAGACGTGACAGCATATGCGAGAGAGAGAGAGCGAGAGAGATATGTTAGCCATCATCCCACACCCCAGCACACTTGGCTCTATAGAGAGTGACACACGGAGATCCGAGAGAGCGGAGGACGGCTGCCAATCAGATCAAATCAGTTTTGAGGACGAGGTGAATCACCGCCGACACTCTTCACACTCAAAACAAGTGACCGCACACGAGATGATGCAAGAGAGAACACACTTAGCATACGTCTGGCGGCAGCAAATCTCTCTCCTCCGCACGGGGGGGGGGGGGGGGGGGTTCGAGCGCTAGGGAGAAAAGGGAGGCAGATGATTCAAACGGGCAGCTTGTCCCACAGCTGACCTTAACAAATTGAGTCACAGTTACCTAATTTATCTGAATCACACAACAGGAACATGGTATGAGACAAAGGGAGGGGGGGGCAGCATGTTCATTTAGGTATGTGGGTAGGAGGGTGATGTTACTGCCAGGGACATTTTGGAAAACATTAACAATCGTCTCTATGGATAATATGATCCCAGTTTGTGATACATATTGTGTATACAGCTGAACAGGATGTTGAAAAGCTTAGGAATGAGATCTATGATATATAACAAGCCCAGAGCATATGGGTTCTTGAAATACCCTTCGTGAATTTCATCTTTTTTTATTGCAGATCAGTCATGGAGGGTATGTCAACACTGCAGAGTCAGTGTTAGCCAGCCAGCCAAAACTTACCTTTTCTTTTTTCTTATCATGCTTTTATTCTTCTTCACCACATTTATGCACCATTTTACAATGCTGCTCTCAACAGCGGAGCCCTGTAGGAGTGGGCGTCACGCGGTCAGGGGTGTCAGAGGTTATTTATACTCTAATAACACCCGGCGTGACTATATTACGATGACATTACTTTTCATTCGCTTCCTTCCCCCCTCTTGCCACACATCTGGGGGCAGCTTCTTTTCACCTTGGGTAAGTGAGAGCACAAGGGAACCCGGGTGAGCAATCAGAAGGAGGGAGAGGGAGGAGGTGGAAGAGGCAGGGAGGGAGGGAAGGAAGGAGAGCTGGCTGACTCACTCCAATGTGGGGGCTTGGTGGCGCAGAGGGGCACTGAATCATCTGGAACCTTATTGAATATTTCCTCCATTTGATGTCATTATCGCCCTGCGATCATCCTTCCCATCATCACTGCTGTCTCAGACTCAGACTAATAGGGGCAGAGAGAGGAGGCAGACAGGGAGTGGAGAAAGTATAACCCGGTACACGCTTTCAAAAGAGAGGAAAAAAAAAAAGGGAGACTGAATGAACAGAGGGCAGGCTAATGTCCAGCTAGGACAAAAAAAACAAAATTAAAGTGAGAAGAATGGGGCTACTACCTGAATAGATGAGGAGGGATGGCTGTAATAAAACGCAATGGGCTTGTATTCTTAGAGGAAGAATTGCTAGCAGGAGCATGAAAGGAAGCTATTGATGATGTTGGAGCATCAGGCCAGCTGGTACACGCTGTCTTGTGTTGTTTGCATCCACAGATCCAAACTCAATACAATGTGAAGAAAAGCTGCTTTAAAAAGCACAGCACCGGTTGGGAGAGTGTGTAGGGTCTAATCAATGCTGACTGAACGATTAAAAAAAGATGAGAAAGACATACATCTTTTTTCTTTTTATTAGAAATGGATCACATTTCAACCCAAGCAGTACTTTTTTTTTTTTACCTTTTTTTCCAATGTGCCATGCATACAAAATCAAACTGAATCAACGTGTCTATCCTTTAGTGACCAATATATTAAAGTCCACATTTGTAAGGGGTTGATATCAAAGTCTTCTTTTTTTTCTCCTGTTTTATTAATATGTGCAATTAACAATATTCACATACGTATATGTACATTCAAATCAGTCAGCCTCAAATATCAAGCATCCTCACAAAAAAGAAACAAACACATTAAAAGTAAAAAGATAGAAAAAGCTCAAATGAAACAATATATTTCTCTTAAAATAGAATTAAAGACTTCTCCAATAACATGAGTTAAATTATGATTGCTTCATTTTTAACCGTAGGCACGTGGTAGATAGGTGAGGCGTTGTAGAACTAAATTGTCTGAGACAAAAGCCACGCGGAGACCGTGGATCTCTCACCATTGCAGCTGATGCTCGTGTAAACAGAAACACCAAACGATCCCACTGTCGTTATAGGACCACTTCCAAAAATTAAAAAAAAAAGAAGAAAAAAAGAAACGATCTCCAAAGATTTCCTCCCCCCTTACCCTTCTCACAGGGTAACAAGAGAGAAGGAAGCGCCACCAGGAGCTCTTAAAGAGAGACATTTCATGGCTCATAATAACGGGTTTCTTTGGCATACACCACCATGTTTTACTAGAGCAAAAATAGAATTTGCCATCTAAACGCATTGGTCATTTAAAAGCACCCACCCTCCCAATAATCTCTTGGACACTGCTTTATAATAAAGACTCTTTTTGGGGGGGGTTTGTCTACTTGACAGGTTATTGGATGACGAATATAAAAACCAAATTAAACCACTAAATTAAAAATCTAACTAACTAAAAATCAAGTCCAATTCCCTCAGAGAGAGAGGTGTTCAAGGGTTGTGTCGCTGTGGAAGCAAGGTTTTCTGATGTTCTTGCTATACATTCTTTAGCATGACAGCACATGTGGATTGATCTATCTGGATGGGGATACACAGGGTCAAAACGTGAGCGGATTAGTGCGACTTGACCATAAAATAACATCAAATGAACATTTAAGGAAGACTCTACCAATCACACAGAATGGCGCCTCACTTAGTCGCCAGCTCAGTCAAAGAACATCAAATATCTGTTTTTTATAAAAGTTGAGGTAATGCCGACTGTTCAGTCCTAAGGTGTTCGACTCTACCAACTCGCCACACAACAGGTGCGTTACTAGTGAGTGAGTGAACGAGTGTGATTATGTGTGTGTGGTACAATCACCTTTGCTTGAGTGTATCAACTTCGACTCTCAACAATGAAGCGGTCAAATGGCTTTTAGAACCGATGTTGAGGAGAAGACCTTGGTGGGAATCAGCACTGTTTCCTATGTGACATCTGGATGCTTGGGCCACGACACAATAGATCTCACTTTTTGTTGCAATAGCACAAGGTACGGTGATGTTGTGATACTGTGATGTGGTGATACTGTGGCATTTGCTCTTCTGTTTTTCAGTTGAAATTATAACCCTTAGGGTAAAAAAAAAAAAAGTCAAACTCCTATGGCTACAAAAAAATACATCACTGATAAAACTGAAGGCCTTTGAGAGTTTAAGACAGTGTTTCAACGACATTCATGTACATGACTGTCATTTGATTGGACATCATTATGGTCTTTCGTTCATTCTCTTGTAATGGAGTAAAAATGTTCCATCAACATGTCAATAAAATGTCGTGGAGGATCGTATTAACCATTTCCCCCCCTGCAGCTGTAATGTTAACCCTTTAACCCCTTCAGCTCAAACAGACTACCACCAATTCTGAAGTTGGGTGTGACCTGCATTAGACTCGTTGTTCATAATAAAACAAAAGTTACAGATAACCGTTTGATATATGTGATATGTATGATGATACATGTGTTTCATAACTGGGATTTTATAGTCACATACTGGTCATTTCTGAAGCAAGCCCTTGACACCCTTCAACGAAGGTCCTAAAAAGCACCACCGTCTACTTTTGTTCTCCACAGGAAGGAAGGAGAGGAGTTGTTGAGTGAGCTAGTAGGTCAGTACTCTCTCCCCATGGTGACTAATGAGACTCCACTGTCCTGGACTGTATTTTTAGGCTGCTCTACATGTCTACTGAGACAGGCAAGTCTGCAAGGTGACCTGCTTTCCCCATGATCAATTGTGTAAGCTAGTGTGGCTTTTGTTTAGAAGGGGAAAAAAAAGAAGAAGAGGGAACACAAAAAAAACACATACTTCCCCTTGAAAGTGGCAAGTTTGGCACACTTAATCTTCAAGTAAAAACTTATCTTCAAAAAACCAAGAGGAAAAAAAAAGACACTCGTCAATTGTCCCTGTTCCAGTGAATGCACATGCTGATATATTGGATTCACCTAAGGCAAAGAGGATTGTGAATACGTGTGGAAAAGTGTTCTTTGTGGCCCCCTCCCTCAGCAGATGTCCAGAGAAGTGGAGAGAGGAACGGTGTGGAGGGGGATCCCGTTAGAAGGAAAGCAGTTGATGGTGGGAGAGGCTTTCCTCTCTCACCCCTTCATTCTCTTGTTCAAAATGAACCAGCTGAGTCAGGACATGTCCCCATCAGGCTGCTCTCGTTCTTTCTCCGGCTCTCTCAGGGGGACATCTTGAGCAGCTTGGTAGATTTATTGGGGTAATTGATAGCCAGGCTGATAGCAGCGATGTTCTTCAGTGCCTGCACAATAATAATAAAAGAAAAAGGTACGTGAGTGAATCAGTACGTGAAAGAAAGAAAAGAGGAGAATGGGGGAGGGAGAGAAAGGCAAGGAGAGTGAGGTTATATAAAATCAGAGGTGATCGACCGAACGGTTTTTTCACAGCAGCAACTGTGACGTGTTCTGCATGTTGAGTTGCTGTTTTATTGAAGAAGCAACGATTTGTACGCAGTCTAAGATAAACTAAATAACGTGTGTCATATTATTATTATTACCATGTAATAACTGAGCTGTTTTACAGCACTGTGTTGCCTGTCTAAGCCTTTATTCTTGGTTGACCTTTTTGATTGACGGCTGCTGCCTTGCTGGTTGACGGTTTGTTACCATGGCAGTAAATGGAGCTGGTCTGTCTTGCGTAGACAGAACCACACTCGTGGAAAAAACGATAAAATCATCATGAGATGTTGTTTGATAAGCTATCCAAACCTACTTCAACCTTCCTCTAACAAAGACTTAAAGACTTTGGGTTACGTTTGGGACACAGGGCTGTCTCCTAGTCACAATGGTTACTTTCTGTTATTCCCTCTGAAATGTTTGCCGAAGGTGAGACCAAATGATTATACCTTCTTCTGCCCCGTCAACAATGAGACCATTCAATCCTCCATAACCTTTGAACATTGTTGAAATCCTGGTCCTCAGCAGGATTCCCGCCCGAGCAACTGCCCTGGAGCGTAATATTCCAATACATTGCGTAGCACCTGCTGATCAGGTTTTGTTAGCATGCTCAGTTTGAAAAAAGGTTTCATGAACAAATTCTACTCTAATATCATTACATCAACAATGCACAGATCTTACACTGTCTCCAGGATTGACTGAGTTGACACTCGAGAAAAAAAAGAGAGTAGCAGAGTAAAAAAAAAAACAACCCAGACTGCCATGCAACCTGAATTATGGTCAAATTAACCAATCAAAAAAAATGACATTAGACAAAGTGGGGAACTGCATGTCAAAAAAAGCAAGTCGTCTCTGGCAAGTGAAATAGTCCAATATATTTTTTAGTTAGTGGTAGAAGTTTTAAAATGCTCCGCCCCCCTAAAGTGAACCTCAGCCTATTCACTCCTGAACTGTGCATCATCATTATCATCATCATGACTACAGACTGACAAGTCACCTATGATTTTGTTTTCAACCTGACAGGTATTAATTAATCCATCAACCGCACCACCCACAGCTCCACTGCCTTTCCTCCGTGCCCCCCCCCCCACACCCCCCCATCCTCTCCTCCTCTTAACTGGCCTCCTCTGGCTCCTCTGCTATACTACAGGGTTGGTTCACAGTACAGAGGATGCTGTGGCTCGCTCTGCCACCAATGCTAATGTGCTGTAATTACCAAATACATTAGTCCTGGATGCAGCCCACACACGTTCAAAACAAGGGGAGAGGGATCTGCTGGGTGTCAGCAGCTCGGTGATTCACCAGTAAAAGAGGCTCAGGCCGCCAGCTGACTCACAGCAACTGAAGACCAATCAACGGGACTGTGTGGTGACAGCGTTGCATAATATCACAACACTTCAGGCTGCTCAAGGACCCCTTATCTGAGCCTATACCGGCTATTATCGTCCACGTCAGACAGCAACGCAGAGTTGACTACATCAACTGCAGATTCAAATATTTTTGAGAAAATCTGAGAAAGAATGGCTGAACAGCTCAAATTGGAGTCAGAAAGAAAGAAGTCATCTGAGCAATATAACAACACGTTGTGCAAAAACAAAGAAGTAGTGTTAGGTCTTACCAGTGCAGTGTGGTTGAGGAGCTGCTCGTCAGTGGTCATTGCCAGTAGGTACTCCTGGAGGATGCCCTGTGCCTGGACAACACATCAAAAGGTTTATTACCAATAAAATCGACATTCCCAAGTGAAACTCGCAAAGGAACACAGAGATAACCTCGACGGCCAGATCATTGTCATGAATGGGAAGGACCTCCCGGGGTAGACTTGCTTGCAAGGCTTACATAAGGGATGCACTCAGATATAAATGAGGCCCGGTTGCCTGACCATTTGTCATCTCCATCTCAGCGTCAAATCATACGGTGGAATGTTGGAAAAGTCATTCAAAACTGCAAAACAAATCGAAGAGAGCTTCCACTGAAGCCCCATAGGAGAGACATACCTCGGGTTACATAAGCACGGGGAGTTGGGGAACACAGATAAGACTAAATAGAAGCTAAATGGGCTGAGACTGGTCAAATGGAGCTTTTACGGTGCAGGAGACACAGTCCAGAGCCCCCATTCACCATCCATCTCGCAACACCCCAAATGTTTATGCTGGGGAACATCCTAAGACGATTTGTACCGTCAGCAGTGCATGACATCCCATTTTGACTCCTAAATATAACTTTTGTTTCCTGGAGTAGAAGGTTCATTATATCTCAATGGTTCTGGCCTCAACTGCACTTGGACACAAAGAACATGGTCTGAAACTGAAATCTGAACAGCTCTGGCCAGTAAGCTTTTCAAATATGCTGGTTCAAGTCCCAGTCCTAATAAGGCTATGGAGGACTCCGCGGTGTGTCAAACCGCTCATCAGCTCACCATGTTTTCGCAGCAGTGTCAACATGGAACTGTTGAACTAGGCTGTATGTCGTCACTCCAGTTGAGCTCATAAGTCAACATGCAGTGTGAGCCACCAACCAGTCTATGCTAATCCTTTATTTTAGGGAGCTTGGTGATGACAGGCGATACACCCCTTATATTGTAGGTAGAATATATATTCAATGACAGCGGGGATATTCTGCAATATTTCATTCAGTTTCATGACAGACAAAATGTTTTCAGTACTCTGGACCTGCCTGAGATGACTGGTCATTACAAAATCATCCATGAATGAATGCAGATGTTAAGTGCTAAAACAATGTAGCTCTATCCAGTTACATTTGGATCTAGTCTAGACGCTGCACAGCAGCAGCAGCAGCATGTGTAACCTTGTTTCGAATGAGTTCACTGGCTGCATTCAGTGTCAACATGCAGAGGGGAGGGGGTCAGTTACTGACAGTCCCCCTTTTGAAACTTCATGTAATAGTTTGAACCACATCCCGAACCAATCAGAGTGCAACACCAACAACCAGTCACAGTGTGACAGAGAGATGTAGAGGGAGGAGCCACAGCAAGCAGCAGTGAGTGTTTTTTCAAACCGACATCAGGAAATTGAGTGTATGGGCAAAATGCTTCACAACAACTGTGCTGCTTTGATGGTTTAGTGGTGTTGTGCTACACAGTCAGTAGTGTAATGAGTAGGTGAACTAGTGCTAGCTGCTAAATTGTCTGAGGGGCACAGATGCCAACAGAAGTGGTAGCCCAATGGGTAGAGGTGAGCTTTTCTCTGGACCTGCTGGTAAAATGTGGACAGGAAAAGTGAACTCACAGCTCTTCTATTGTGAAACAGCTACTGTTAGCATGCCCTTGTGCAAGGCACAAGACACCCAACTGCTACTATTTGCAGGTATGTGCATGGGAACCTGGCATGACAGCTCACCAGTATTTAACTCCATCACTAGTTAAATAACTAACTACCGCATCCATCCATTCCATCAATCTATCTTTCTATCTCACCTCTTCTAAGCCCATCCTTGCTAAATATTTCAAGCCATGGGTGAAGAGCTGGAGTGTTAAATGGGTTCGGCAGCAAACACATTTTTCAAACAGGCTGCTGGATGGAGGCGCTTACTTGGGATTTACTACACACCAACCTGTGTCTATCATTGCTTACACTCAGTTCACTGTGTGTATGAGTGTGTGTGTGTCCATGAAGGGCATCCCAGGCCAGACTCCATGTCTACTCTACTGACTCCATCGTCTACTCTCCCATGTCGTGCTGAGTACTGCTACTGCCCCCTGGTGTTTGTTGACAGGCATGGCTTATGCTCACATGCAACAACATCCAGCAAAAGCAGACACTAAGATCATCCATCTATCTAGCGGCCAGCACTGAAAATCCATCCAGAATGACACGTCAACTGATGTAATTTCACTATTAGAGTGTCAGCCTCAGGCTTCACCAGCTAGACTTCATGGGAAGAGGAATGGTAATGTTAGTCTTTGACTGTCTGCTTAAACTCCACCTACAGATGGAGAAAGTATACCTTCTGGCCAACTGCACGCTCATAATCCTTAAGCCTTTTCTTAATAATTCAAGGTAATTGTGAGAAAGCACGCACACAAAATGCATAGCATCTCTTCCTGTCCCAGCCATTCTGTAGTGCGCTACTGTGCCTGTCTGGCAGATGGCGGGGCTGGGCTTTGGCCCAGCGGGGAACAGGTGGGCCCAGGAAAAACATGCTCATCTCACAAACACACACACGCACACACACAACACACACACAACACACACACAGAGAGCGAGACAGAGACACAGAAGAGACGAGACAGAGACAGTAAAATTTCACATGGCATTTTAGCTCTGTCTGCCTCTGTCTCTGTCATTACATTTTCATTCTCCGAATAACTATCTACACCAAACTGAATGTTCAACTTGCCAAAACAGTAACAAAATAACAACAAGAGGCACTTGAGCTGCCTAATGTCCCACCACAATCACCATGAGATATTAAACATAACCAGTTATATTAAAGAATGCATTCATTTAACAAATATTTCTATGTCAACATACTTGTCGTCACCCAACACATCGGTGGTATTAATATGAACTCTTCAACATAAAGAATTAAGGAGTTATAGTATAACTAAATTATTAATTTAAATGATAAGAGGTGCTCCAACATCTACTCAGAGCATCTACTCTATATGGGGTACCTGTGGTGTACATATGGTGCCACCATGACGGCATAATGTCCTGCATACCATCTACCAGGGTGGCAGGTGCGGCAAACTAAAACTAAGATGACAACTAAGAGTTAAAAACACTGTCCTGAACTAAAATAGAAATAAAAATGAGACTTTGGGGAAAAAACTAAAACTATCTTGTCTATTTGTAAAACTAACTAAAATAAAAAATGTTGTTCCTATGCAGGGGAAAAAAAACAAAAACGAGCCACGCGCTATCCTGAAGGCCTACATGAACACCTTGCTCTCGGAGAAAGTTTCCAATGCCATCGCCGTTTGCAAAAGTCATGTTGAAAGTACTTGGGAGAGCGCGGCTGTTGAGTCTGCTAGCGCATTTCATTTGTGCTGCATGAAACCAAGTGGTCCCAACTTCTATCAATACAGCTTTAAAAATACCACCCCTAGCAAAACTGCTAAAACAAAACAACTGAAAATAAATAAAAACAAAATATTTGCAAAAACTACCAAACTACTACCAAACCCATACTGAAAACTAAAAAAAAAAACTAAAATGAAAGCTTAAATAAAGTATTAATGCTCTGAGCCGAACGTTTTGCCATATAATGTCTTCATCGGGGCAAAAGCCAAAGTCGACAACATCAACACAACTTGATGCTTATACAACAATCTGTCCTGCACATGTGTTGCTGTGTGTGTCACTCACGGTGGCTCTGGCCTCTGCGATGAAGAAGAGTTCGGTGAGGGCTCTGTGAAGGGGCAGCAGCACAGTGATACTGGTGGGGTCCTGGCTCAGGCCGTTCTCCATAGATATGAAGAGCTGCCACAGAGGTCGCAGCAGAGTCAGCTCACAGGCCCTGGAGTGCAGGTAGATCAAAAGTTAGACACAGACACACACCAAGACAACCAAATGAATACTTTTAAGATCTTGGGAAAGTCAAGCCCATTTATCCTGCATCAGTACTGCAAACGATTCTTTCTTCAATGTTAAACAGTACAATGAAAATGGCATATTTTAAAACAAAACTAACGTCTCTCAACCAACTAAATACCAAACCATTCCTACTTGCTTTTCCAAATAATTCCCTGGGGATGGAGCAACAGTTCATCATTTCAGTAAGCATGCAGTAAAAAAGTGCGACCTTCATAATGGCTACATATGCCCATAGATAGACAACAAAGAGAAGAACACTTGTAAGATCTTATGATGAATGTTGTATTTGCAGTTGGTTTGAGCACCTGTTTATAGTGTATTCACCATTGCCAGGCAGGGGCCAAGTCTGAAAGCATGCAAATCCCTCAACACATCCTGTGCCTCATCTCCGTGGTGACTATCAGGACATTAGGCATTTGTGAAGGCCTTTATGCAAACCCTGTGTGAATGTGTAACCCAGTGTCCCCTGGGAAAGCACACGCCACTTGTGTAAAAACACGCACTGAATCCTCCCGGCCAACCTTACAGTATTTAATGATGGGTCTGATGCCCAGATGACAATGGTTTGCGTATTACTTAGGTGCCCAAACCCAGCTAAGATAAACAATGCCTACAGTCCCAGGAGTATTATACTGCTGACAGAATGAGGTGTTTGTGTGTATGAGAAAGGAGAAGAAGGAACCAGAGAAAAATAAATAGGCAAGGGTGGAACCTTACGTCTGAGATTGACACTGCAGGAGGCGGAGCAACAAGTGGATAGCTTTGAGCCGCTGGTTCCCCGTCTGACGACAGGCCACGCCCACCTGCCACTCCCAGATGTCAGCCAATGGCAGGTGACTGAGCACTTGTTCGTCAGCTAACATTTGCTTCAGGATCTCAAAACCTGATTAAAGAAAAGCAAGAGTGCAAAGACACAGTTAAGCCTCAAGCTTAATTTAGATGTTATTTTGTTTTTTCTGCCGAGAGCTGAAGTGGATTTGCACAACTGTATGCCAAATGTGTGTCTGTCTAAACATACCTGTCTGGAAGCGTCCTCTGTGGCCTCCTGTGACAGTAAACTTGTAGCCCCACTCTGTGTTGCTCATGTCGGACACAAACCTGTAGTGCAGGGTATCACCTGAGAGAAACACACACAAAAGTCACATGTCAGTAAACGTGTTTCAGACACACACTGTCAGTCGAACTATTTCAAATGCATACACGCACAGAAAAGCAACAAACCAGTTTTTTTTTTTCTTACCAGGGATCTCAAAGTCAGACCATTTCTGAGGAGAGCCACTGAAGTTGTGGAGGTCCTGGAGGAAGTCACTGCTGCTGGACATGATGAGCTCATCACAGCCTTCCTCTGTGTAGCAGCGGGAGTCAAACTTCACCGACAGGTAGATGGCCCCCGGTATGTGCACCTTGTCCTGCAGAGACACAAAGGACATGCCACGCTCTTCAAAATGAAACAACTTGGCATATAAGAGAGTATATGGAGAAAGGTCACAATACAATACTGCACAATTTTCCTAAATGCAGCTGCAAAATGCTCCTAAATCTTACAAGGCTTATCTTATGATCATCTCAGTGCATAGAATACGACAGACAGCATGATAAATGAGGGAATATCGCTGCCATAACATATGTTCAGTTATAGTCCCTGACTTAAGTGACTGATTGGTTTTACCCACCTCAAAGTTGGTGTTGTTGTCATAGGGGTGTTTGGACTCTCTGACCTGCACGGCCATACCGGGCTCCTCCATGAACTGGCAGGCAGTCAGAGACAGACTGCTTAGCATACTCTGGCTGCAGCCCTTCAGCACTCTCTGGAGAATCTGATGGATCATGGCATAACAGGATCATATCAGTGTCTTGGGATAATTCCAATCTAATATCAATCATGCAAGAAATATTCACCATTGTGAACACAACACAAACCCCACATGCACGCCAACACCCTTCCTTCTTGCTCACCCTCTCCCAGAGCGGCCTCTCCTCCAGCTGCATTAGCATGTCCAGGATGTAGGCCATGTGGGAGGCTCCGGTCAGCTCCAAGGCCTCCTCGTTCAGTGCTGCACCTGAAGGCCAGTCGGCCAGCAGCGAGGCCAGCACGTGGCGAGCGTACAACGTGGCAATGGCCTGGTTCACTTTCACCAGGTACTGACGCACTGCCCGATTGCTGCGCACATCCAGTTCCTTGTGCAAGAGTGCTGAGCTTTTGGTGCGTCGCTGCTTGGCGTAGCTGAGCTGTAAGTCGCTCTCTGAATTGGTGATTAGCTTCTGGGCCACCACGTTGATCTCCTCTGTAGCCTTTTCACAGTGGCTGGGCTTGGACTGTGGAAGGGATCAAGGCAATTGCATGTGTGAAGCACTGATTGAAAACCTGCTTGTAGTAGTAGTATTTCCATTAGTAATGTCCCTAACAGCCATTCTGCAGCAGTCAACAGCTATTGTAGTTAACAATCAGTAATGTTTGTAATGTCTCTAACAGCCATTGTAGAGCCCTCTCTTGAACACCTCACCACGCAGGAAACCACAATCATGTCAGTGTCTACAGCCTTGGTGCTCCTCTCCTCAGAACGAGGCCGCCTGGTAGGGTGCCACTTCTGGGCCAGCGTACGGATCGTCTCGTCTGTTTTGATCACGTCACCATCAAATCTGAAAATCACACAAAGGCAGTAGCATACCATTGTAAAACATTTTATATGGCGAGTTTTATAAGGAATGTAAATTAAAAAGGAAAGCATTTGGAAGTTGACGCGGACCTCTTCTGCACCTCCAGGAAGAAGGAGTCGGTCCTCTTCATCTGCAGCTCGTACATCGCTCGCAAGATGTGCAGAGGAGCATTTAAGGCATCATGAGTGATCTGCACCAAACAGACACAAGTTATATACCATATAGCACTGCATGCATTATTAAATGTACAGACGGAGTGAAAGAATGAAACCAGTTGAACCGCCAACCAAACAAACGCCATTCGGGGCTGTGATTTGGAAAAGCTGCAAGGAAGCCCCGCCCCTCCATTAGAATCCCTCTTCACCTGGAAGCAGATCTTCGTCTCCTCGTCCAAGCCCTCCAGGGGGTCAGGCCGGCTGGGGTCGGGGTCATCGGCACAGCAGCTGGAGTGATCCGAGTCGTGCTCCTTGTCCTGCTCCCTCTCGTCTCGCTCGGGGTCCTGGGCCATGGAATGGATCTCCCTCTTGGAGGAGTAGAGCATGATGGACAGGATCTCCAGGTCTCGCAGCAGCCACAGCTTGCTGAAGCCTGTCCCCTTGCTGCACTTCCTGACCAGCAGCTGGGTCAGGCCTGACTGCTGGATGGCCTCCTGGGCCTGCTCCACTCCATGCTTCTACACACAGGTACAACATAGTATAAGGAAACTATCTACAGGGTAATTTATTATAGATTCATCTACTTCAAAGTTTACCTTACCTTGCCTCATGCCTTGATAAGGATAGTATAACTAATGTGGTAAGATGCTATCAGATTCACAGGCCAGGTCAGTTACCTTGAGTGTATTGTAGAGGCCCTTAAGAGCCAGTGAGAGGACCCAGGAGGCCTCCACGGCATCAGGAGAGGCGTCGTCCTGGCTGGTCTGCAGTAGGTGGCTGATGATGGAGGTGAAATTGTTGAGAAAGCGGCTGAGCAGGGCCTGTGGGGAGCTTTGGCCCTCCGACTGCCCCGGGAGGCCTGTGGTGCTGGAGTCCTGGGGTTGGATCAGCTGGTAGTCCTTCACTATAAAAGAGGAGGAAGCACACAAAGGGTAATTACATATTTATTAGGTGCTTGGGAGCAGCTGTATAAGAGCTATACAACAACACTGTGCTACCACAGGTGGAGTTAGGTTGCTACTACTCTACTGACCTGTTTTCCTCTTGCGTGTCCTGACGTCCACCACAGCAGCATGGTTCTTTTCTGTGAAATGCTTGAGCAGGATCATGTGGTGGTGCTCGTTGGCATTGTCGATAAACACCGACTGGGTACCCATGCATAGCACCTGACAGACACACAGGGAGTCACGCATGGTTTTGAATGTCGGGAAGCACAAGCCTCTCGTTATGCAGTGCTTTAAATTGGTTTCTGTAAGAGAGTTACTGGTTAATAGTCTACCTCAGGGAAGCCCACTAGCACCAGTAAGGTGAACAGGTTGGTGCGTTTGAGAGTGTGTGGCAGCTGCTGGATACAATGGTCAGTGAAGGCAGCGATGACCGCGCTCCACTGGGGACAAGCGTTCAGACTGCGTAAAATGTCTGCCACTGAGCATGCCCAATCCAGACCAATACGACTAGAAAACACAGGAAAGGGAGAGAAAGACGAGACATTTTATCAAGATAACAAATCACAGCCAATGGGTGGCAAAAGTTTCTCTTGTAGTTTCACTGTAAGACTGTAGGTTAAAATAAACAATTTTAATATTGCCAGAGGTGTCAATGTTTTGTGATGAGGAGACGAGTAGCAGTTTTGCATCTGAGGGAAGCAGCTCTTGTCGTCACACAGAAATACAGTAACTTGATCAAAGGCCTAATTTATATGGGAAAGCACAGGCGTACCTTTTGATTCTAACAGATAACAGATTATCAATCATAAAAAAATAAAATTTCCATGAATATCTAAGCAGCCTAAAATTGGAAAGCTTTCTATCTTATATTGTGTGACTAGAAAAAAAAAACTTTATAATAATAAAACTTATTCTAAAGTGCTAGCAATCACCATGATATTGCTTAAATTATAGAGCTAATAATGTAGGCTAGAACTTTATGAAAAAGGTAAGAATTGGTAGGTTATTGGATTTTTGTTTTATCAGAGGAGCTGAGGAAAATAACTAGTCAGGAGTCACCGAGACAATGGATTTATAAACCTACACCACATTATTTTCCATGATAAGATCGGGTTGCCTTTTACCTGTCTAAGCAGACGGCCCCTAGGCTGAAGAGCAGCTGGGTGGTCTTCCAGCCCTGGGTGTCTGTGCCAGGCTGCCTCTCCTTGGGTCAGCAACTCATATTTGTCGGCCAGAGCCTCGGTAACGGCAGTGTCGGCCTCCGTGGGAGGGATCCGGAGCAGCAGCTGTCCCAGCAGACCCAGGGTTAGGTGGTAGGTCTCGTTGAGACAGCCGGCGTTGGAGATGACTGCCCTGAAGAGCTGGGGCAGGATGGAGCTCAGACTGGACAGAGACAAGGTGCTGCCCTGAGGATATGAGAGAGACTTCACTAACTGAAGTAGAAGTAGACGAGGCAGGTTGAGGGAAAGTGGGTACACCAAAAACTTTAATCACAAAATAACTCCTGGAATGCACTGAACATCATAAATTGATGATATAGAACAGAGTAAGGGTGGATTCTTCTTTTAATGTTTGCTCTTTGTTTCACAGAACATTGTCATGGTTTTATTTCAATCCTTCTGGTGAAAACGTATTTGCACATTATAGGCGGAGGCCTTTAGTGCCATATAGCCTTCCTGCACTTTATCCAGGATTGCTCTGTGAACAAGTCAAATATTTGCCAGTCCAGTTCCGTGTTTAGATTTGTAATAGAGGACCTTCATTGTTTGAGTCTTGTTGTACCCATTCAAAAGTATCGTTTAGTATTATAGTACAGTATTAAAGATTATTTTGTATTCCCAAAACAACCTTAAAAATGGATCCTCAGTATCATACCGGTTTGGCTGGAGGCAGCATGGCAGCCAGAAGCCCCAAGATCCTCTCTTTGGAGCACTCTGAAAACACATGCTCCTGGAGGGGAACCTGTGCCAGCCTCTCCTCTGGATCCTTGACGATGTCGGAAGCTGGAGAGGTGACTGTCCCCGAACCAGACTCTGAAGCTGTAAACAGTTAAAAACATAGGATTGATCCAGCTATCTATTTGATAATCTAAATCATCAATGAAGAAATGAGTGCGATCATCATCAGCTCTTACGTCTGACCACAGGAGAGAGGGTGTCCTCGCTGGACACAGAAGGGGTCTGGCTGAGGCTGGAGGAGTCCAGGGTGTCTTGGGTCACCAGCTTCCGCTTTCCCTCCTCCCCAGTGCTTGGGGGAGAGGACACCTCTGGAGGAGCCAGGGTGTCTTGGGTCACCAGCTTTCCCTCCTCCCCAGTGCTTGGGGGAGAGGACACCTCTGGAGGAGCCAGGGTGTCTTGGGTCACCAGCTTTCCCTCCTCCCCAGTGCTTGGGGGAGAGGACACCTCTGGAGGAGCCAGGGGAGGGGAGCCTACCTCTTTAGCCTTCTTTTCCTTCTCTGATGGTTTACTCTAGAGGTAATAAAAACAATCAGAAGGGGAACATGTGATGTACACTTGCACAACCTGCATATATGCACTTGCACTGGACTGTAAATTTATAGATCTGTAAACTGCAAGCATCTGTTAACCTGTACATCTGTCAATAGTCAACTTAGCAAATATTCTTTCAAGGCAATATGATGACAAAGACACTTTTTCTTTCATCTTCAATCTGTTCAATTTAATGTTTTCTTATCTATGCCCTACACCTTGCTGCTGCAATGACCCAGTTCCCTCACGGGGATCATTATCTTATAACATGGGTGATGTGCCTCACCCTGCCCATGGGAGATAAAGGGGAGCAGATGGCTGCAGTGCTGCCGGGTAGAGAGGAGGTGTCAGTGGTGGTACTGAGCTCCTGGGAGGACACAGGAGACACCGGACACAGCTCGCTATCAGAAGCCGATTCGTTGGAGGACAGCAATGCAAACAAGGCCGAGGACCGTAGACCTACATGGAGGATAAGAGAGGTTTGACAAAGACAGTTCTCACTGGATCAGCATGGCTAGAACCCTGATGAGTACCAATGACAACAACAAAGGACAAAACTATATGAACAAGGGTTTTCTATCTTAATGTTTTTGTAATTTCAATAAGGAATACCATTGGAGGAACCATTGGTCTCAACATGTCATCCATTTGCTAGGTTTCCCTACACTCCCAAATCTCCGATTGAGTCTTCTCCTGTGTTTCCCCTAGACTTTCTCTCTCTTAGCTTTAGTACCATCTGTCTCAATAAAGAAAACAAGGCAACAGTAAACATGTCGTCCCCCATGAATGATGCAGTTCCACTCAAGTAGTAACAAATATGCCATCTTGTTTTGACCGGTATTTGTAGTGCCTCGTTGGGCCAATCAGTGCATTTTTGAAAATGGCAGAATGCAGTGGTGAGATGAATCATTCCCAAGTTTCATGAAAATCCCATCAGCAGTAACTGAGATACAGTGTGTGACAGATGGACGGACAAATTAATGGAGAGCTCAATCCATACTCCATAGAACAAAATGCCAAGGGGAGAGGAATGCCCACTCTCCTTTAACAAACAAAACACTGGCCTGACCTACCTTTGCCAGTCTGTCCCTTGAGTAAGCACTCAGTGATGAGTTGGGAGCAGCACGTCTGCAGGGCTGAGGCCTCGGTCAGGGTGTTGGAATCCCCGGCTTCTCCCTCCAGCTGCTTCTCACTGCTCAGGTCTGATGTGTACAAGGCCAGCGCAGCAAACAGCAGCCAGGAGTAGTTGTGGATGTAGGGCTGGATCAGGCGGTGACGGTCACTGATGCGTATGGTCACCATGGGGTACACTGTGATCCGATGGGTGGGCAGGTGGCTGGAGATTGGGAAAACAAACAGAAAGTTAATGGGTATTCAGTGGTGAAAAAAAACAAGTGTGCATAGTGAAAGTGTTAGATTTAACTTGAAGTGTGTCACCTGTCAGGATACTTCTTTGCGTTGTAACAACCAAAGCACAAGTCAAAGTCTTCACAAACGTTGCAGTTGATCCTGCTGCCTACAATGAGGCCCTGGCAATGGTCACAGGCGTATTCCATGTTCACCATCTCATGGTCATCCTCATGGCCCTCAGGCTTGGCACCACCTGTATTAAAACACAGACATTGACATTTACCTTTAAAGCATTTTGCTGCCACTCTTATCCAAAGTAACGTTCAATGAGTGCAACAGTACTTTTACATTCCTATACGACCAAAACATACAAGCAACCAAAAAGAGAGTACAAAAGTCAGGGCCTTAGTGCCCTAACAATATTCCTATGACCATAGAATAATGATGTTAAAGCAAATGTTAGGAAAACACAGAACAGAACGTGAGTAGAGAAGGGAACTCATTCAGCGGGAAGAGTGCAACATGAAGTGTTCCTTGAACAGATGAGCTTTCACGTTGTGACCGAAGACAAGCAGAGTCACTTCTGTTCTAACCTAAAACTCAACGCTAACAGGCTTTACTTTGCACTGTCTATGGCAGACAGTGCATCCCGCATTGGACTTTACAGTCATCAGATAACCCACAGGTCATCAATTGGATAGGATGCTCAGCAAGCACCTTTTAACATTTACTTATTCAGGGTAAGTCCACTTTTTTGCAATGTAGTTATACACGTACGCACCCGGGAGTTGCCCAGTACAACCACAGTCCTTTACTGTTGACCACCAAACATCTTGAGCATTGACAGTAGTTGTTGAGGGAGGAGAGTGTTGCTCATTCCCTTTCCCCGACCGGTCGTGGGATTTGAACCCAGCCACCTTCCAGTCACAACATCAAGTCTACCAGCTCCCCCTGTGTGTCTGTTCATGTAGTATCCTGTAGTCTGTGAGCTTACTGAGGAAGCAGGTCTTGCAGAGGTCCATGTCCATGCACTGCAGACATCGGTAGCGGTGCCAGGGGGCCATCCTCTCACAGCCGTCACAGGAGATCACCACATTCAGCAGGTCACAGTAGCGTGCTATGAACATGTGCATCTGTGGACAGGACCAGGTAAATACATTTAATGCACATAGCATGATGATCAGCTGACTTTACTGCTCTTTTTAAAGAGGATTATCATTTGGTAAATTAGATGTTACTATGTGTAACTAATATTTAGAAACTGTTGTTAAAGAGCGTTAGTAAATATATGTCACAAACTCACTAGAACTTTGCTAAGATCCTGGGTTCTCCTTAGCAAATACAGAAGGTGTTGTCTCAAGGTTTTGTTTGGATTTTGAATAGCGGGGGTATCTTCCTACAGTAAATATTGAATGCAAACCAAAGATACTCTTGCGCCATATGTCCAATTTTCAATCCACCATTAGTTGAACAGGTTAGCTAGAGCAGTGGTAGTATTCCAAGTGAGAACCCTACTGTCTTTGTTAAGATTTTCCTTCCATGTATTTTTTTATTTCACCATTTAGATTTTTATGCAAAACCTCTTTTTCACCATTTCTCCCACAAAGATCCAAACAGCCACAAAATTGTGCATACAGCTTATATGGACTTCCAAGATTACGCCTATTGCACAGACTTTTGAAATTCCAAACACAAACAAACAAAATTGACGGTGAATACGTGCAAACAAAATGTTTGGGATGGAGTCAGACCACATATGGTTATGGCCAACCTTGTAATAACACAATCTCCACCAAATTGTACACACAGCATACTTCAACTGCCTACATCATGGCTATTCCAGAAAATGTTGATACACATAACCATTTGGACACACAAATCAAGTTGACAGCGAAGATATGCAAAAAAAAAAGTGTGTCAGGACAAATTGGCAATTTTGCAAATTGTGATAACTCAGGCATCTGTGTCTGTATGACCCATGGCCTTGGACCCCACTGGCTGCTTTTCAGCTATATGTGTTATCGTTTTAGTTTGAAGGCATAGGTTGGCAATGCCTCTGTCTTAACTATTTTTCCATGTCCCTATGCACATGCACAATACTTATGCACTTCGTGGTGAGGGTTGCATTCATGCCAAAAGACCCCTCTTCATGGCACAAAGGGTGCTTCTGCAAGCTATTCTCGGTTGCACACAAAAGAACAAGGAGACAGCAGACAGCAACACCTGAACATGGGCCAGTCAGGCACTAAGCTGAGTGCCAATTTTTCCCCCCTGTCAGCTCCTACAGGAGACAATTTTCTTTCTGTGCTATTGACTATGTTGTCCACTTTGTAATATACTGTACCTTTCTCCTGTCCTCCATGGAGCCCTCCTCATCGATCTTGTCATACCACTTCTCAAACATCCCATCCACACACTCATCCATCCAGTCCTGGTTCTTCTTGTAGTCTGCTATTTCGTCTTCCTCTGTCCACTGACTGAAGAGGAGATTAAATCACAGAAATTATCATTCATTCTGGCTCAATGTTTAGATGTTAGAATATCAAAAAGGTAACAGGTGTTCCAGACATTTATCTAAATATCGAATGGTCAAATGAATACGACAACCATCTGTAATGTGTTCTGTACCCAACATGTACTGATGTCGAGCAGATCTAGTCTACTGAGAAGGATTTCTAAAAGTGTGCGGTACACTGAGCTTGAGAGCTTTAAAAATGTGACTAATGGAGCACAAAGCAGTTACGTGTGTTGACATTTTGTAAGACCATCAGTTGTAAGACCATCAGTTGTGCTTCTTGAATGAGATCTCGGCTTTTTTCATTATAATGTATTATCAGAAAATCCTAGAACAAATCTTCAAAATGCCCAAATAATTGCTAAAATAATGCAAAGCGTTTAGGAAAAACAAACTGCAGAACCCCTCCCTTCCACTAGGTGGTGCCTTATTGCCCGATATTACCATATAGCGATATCATGGACGCTGATGTTCTCCTGGGACATGCTAAGTAGGAGGTCAGGAAGCTTGATCTGCAGGAAGAGGGGGAGGTCCTGCACCTCCCAGCTCATATCTAGGAGGTGCAACAAGCAGGTCTGCACACAAGACAGGGCTGGGAGCAGGGCTCTGGGTAGGAGTGATGGGGGACAGATTACACCATTAAAACACATATACATAGCAGTTACAATAATAATATCATGGCTAGTGCTGTGATTGATTTTTAATTTCAGTGAAAATATATGTGAATGCAACATGGTGGGTTCAAAGGACGAGAGCCTTACTTCTCATTGAGGCTGCTGAAACCTTGCACTGCCTCCACCAGCATGAGCACCAGTTGGTGGTAGGAGCGTTTTACCTCCTCTCTTAGCTCCTGCCCACTGCTTGTTAACTGAGAGAAATAACTGAGGAAGACAAAGGAGAAGAAAATGCATCGTTGTATGTCAGCATATTCAAGGTTATGCAGATTGATAAAAACTTAAAGGCAAATCCCATTCCACCCAAAAATGTATATGTGGTACACCTATCGTCCAAGACAATTGATATTTGTGAACACAAACAACACTCTCAAGATAACAGAGCTGCTCCATAGACAATTAGACAAAATGTAAAAGTATATTTGTTCTTAACTGATAAAACTACTACAGGATAAAGCTCATTTCAGTGTAAAAAAAAACTTTTGGGAGAGTTGTTCATGTTCGTACATATTTATTGAGCTCTCTTAGACCATAGATTCATTCATAAATTCATTAACTGACTTGTATTCTGCTTGAATTTAAAATATTCTGTTTGCCTATACCCAGTAAAGTCTTTCTGGCATGCCAGCAGCTCCTGTAGGAACAGAATGCAGGGGGCCTGGAAGAGATGTGGTTGTCCCAGGGAACGTAAACACTGTTGAACTGTCTCCAGGACCTTGCACACACTCAGAGCCTGGGCTTTGTTCAGGGACAAGGTCTGCAGAATGCTGCAGGAAGAAGGATCAGATCACTTAAGTGTTTATGTCAACGAAACATGCAAACAAACCCGATTCCCCTGTCCACTAATAGAGAGGTTGGTGATCAGTTACCTTGCTGTTGTGAGAGCCTGGTCTCTCATGAAGTTGAAGATGTGTTTGAGTATGGGGTAGCGCTCCCTGACAGAAGGGGCCATGCGGGGCTCTTCCATAGAGCGAAAGGAGAGCAGGCGTAGGCGTCCACGACTGAAGGGAGCTTTGCGGGGGAAGGTGGAGGGGGACGCTGGCTCCCCTGTCTGGGATGAGAGGCTCTCTGTGGAGCCCTGATGGCCCTGGCTGCTGGGCCCAGGAGGAAGTAGAGTTTTGGGCCTGAGCACTGGATGGCTGGCTCTGTCCTGTAGCTGTAACCTTGGCCTCACTGTCTACCCCGGGCGCTGCTGCCAGTGAGGGGCTGGCTTGGAAGTCTCCTTCTGAGACTGAACCCGAGCGGAGGAGTGAAGCACTGCTGCCCTCTACAGCCTTGGATGAGTCACTGTCCTGGCATGCTGCTCCACTTGGGGCAAATCTGAACAGCAAGAGGCTCTTCTCAATGCACACCTCAGCTAGAGAGAAAGGAAAAGAGTGAGCAACACAACCGAGTTCACCTGGAAAAAAAAAAGAGGTTGGGCATTGCTTAAGCTTGAGTCCTAACCCAGTGTCTCCATAGTAACCTCATCAGGAACCCCCTCCTTCTCATTGGGAACATTCATTTTGCCAACCAGGTTTCTCTGCTTCATCTCCAACTGACAACAAAGAGCAACACATTATCACAATAACGATTCAGCAGCATTATTATATATAAATTCACTAGCTGAAAATCAAGAGATGTATCCAGTTAGATGAGTCCTTCCGATAACACTCACCATCCATGTTCGGATGCCCTCTGCCAGTGAGTATACCTGCACAAAGTCTTCTATCAGACACGACTTGCAGCCCTGATTAACTGGTCATACAAAGGAAAACAGAACAGAGAAATCAGTCAATCAGTCAGTGTGTAATGCAGAATTTCTATAACAAAATCCAGCAAGTACCAACTATAAGCATGACAGCTTATACCAGAGCATTACCGTAGATCTTAAGGGCATGGTTCAGGGCTGGTGTGTGGTATACCATGGCTGCCCAGATGGCATTCACAGCCTGGTCGACCTTTGACCCAGGAGCTATCTCATTTCTCATTGGCTGTTTTTTGAAGGCCTGCATGAGGGTCCTCATCAACGTCGTTCTGCTGTCAGTCGGCTCCTGAGAAGGGTCCCATCGGGCAAAGTCCTCCAGGAAGCACATAAACTCATCAAGAGTCCACGTCTTTGTCTGCCTCAAAGAAAAACAATGTGAATTCAGAGCACTATGGAGCAGCTGAGGGGATTTAGACACATCACCTGAGAATACCAATCATATGTAACTGGACTGAACATCCTAGACCATACCTGGTCTGTTTGTGTGTTCATTCGAGCCATGACCCTTGCTTCACACACCCCGTGTCTGAGAATGGGTTTCCATAGAGGGGAGGACTGAACGTGGGACATTTTGCCTGGTTGCAGCTCCTTGACACTGCGGATCTCTGAAATGGACAGAAAGTAAAAACATGAGCATACCAATCGATCATCATGGGTCACAAGAAGGCCCGAATAAAATATAATTCTTCTGTCTCTACTGTAGTTGGGAGGTAATAGTGAAGAGAATGAAACCTCTGATCAGAGTAGTTATCCATATACATTCTCTTATTGGGCTAACTTCTAGTGAATGAACCAACAGCTAGATTGAACTAATTAACCCCTGGAACCGCCTCAAGGACCCCAGGTCTAACATAAAAGGTCCAGCAGAAAAGTCTCACCATGAGGAGATTTGAGGGCCATGGTTCTGGAGGACAGACGGCCCATCAGGCGAGCCACCAGCAGTTGCAGATCCGACATCCAAGAGACAGTGATATCTGGCAGGCCTAGCGCCGTCACAGTGAATTTATAACCCCACTCGTTATTACTGCTATCAGAGTGGAAGAGGAACTGGAGCTGAGGACCCGCGTCAAATGTTACTTTCTGAAGGAGCCAAGAGAAGAAACAGACTTGTATGAGTAGAGTAAGACAACCACTGTCTTACAACTCCGGTCCTCGGGTCCAGAGTACTGTTGGTTTTCTATTTGTCCAGGTAGTTTTTATTCTGGCTGTCTAATCAGACCTGGGACGAGAGGTGAATGCAATTAACTACTTGGCAGAATAGAAAACCAGCAGTACTCTGGACCCTGAGGGCCGGAGTTGAGAAGTACTGGAGTAAGATACTGTATATGATATAGTCTTTTCTTGTATTTCTATTAGAGATCATTTCAAAAGTTGCCCCTATCCTACCTTTGGCCACTTCTCTGTCCCAACTTTCATGTCATAGCGGACCTTCCCACCTCTGGCATCAGTGAACTCTAGGTAGTCATACCTGTGAATAATCAAGACAGCAAAGGGTAAATATAAAATCCTCACTGGTGAAAAAAATAACTAAATAACTAAGATTTTACATCAGTGCTCACCTCTTCTCTGTCTCACAGCGTTCGTCAAACTCCACCTCAAAGGAGATGGCACCGGGGCAGGCGAAGATGGTGGTCTCATGGCGGCTGTTCTCATAGTTGTGAGGGGACTCCATGTTCCAGTTCCTCAGGACCACTGGCTGTTGGGGCTGTTGGCAGCTCTCCTGGTCCACCTGACAGGGACACGGTACGCAAACAACATTTAGTTTGGTGTTGCATTCCTTCACAAATGTCCAATATTCATTTCTCCATTCATATTCATAGATTGGCATGGGAAGGAAATCCTGGAGCACCATAACATGCAACATGCCTAGAGTAGACTGACCTTAGAAAAGATGTCTCCGGTATCAGTGGACAGGTTTTTGAGCAGCTCCACCAGAGAGGAGAAGCTCTTCAGCAGCACACTGTGAGGGATATCCAAGGAGCACAACTCTAGGAGGAAGATTATCTGATGGGGAAGAAACAGTTATTGTATTCAGCACAGTAAAGTCAGTCATGTTAGAGGAAGGTAATTCAATATTACAAGATAAGCGTGTATTACCAGTTGTCTGGTGACCATGGCCAGGATGGAACCGCTCAGTTTGTCAGTAATTTCAGCGCCACTGTACCTCTCCATTAGGGAATCCAGTACAGCCTTGGTGCTACCCAAAAACTGATCCACATCTATAGGGAGAGCAGGTGGAAGTAAACCCATTGTTCAATATGAATGCAAACCCTCTCATCTATTTACTTAGTATGACTTCTACTCAGTGCGTGTTCATATTGCATCGTTAGACAACCAATTCCTGATCAGGCATTCTTTGATCTGTGAGCTACCACACTTGACTGGTCTATGCTAGGCTGTGTTCTCATGCACTATTTCCTAATAATAAACACAGAATTTGCCCTGAAAATTAAGCTGTATAAGTAATTTATGCCAGTAGCGTAGGTCTGTCGCCAACTCTCACATTTTAGTAGGATGTCCCTGGCCAACTCCATAGCAGTGGTGGAGGAGGCTCCTCCTTTGAGCTGCAGGTAGCACCAGGAGAGCAGGCTGCCCTGCAGAGCCCAGAACAAAGACAGCAGCACCGACCGGCTGGCCCCGCTACTCTCATCCACGATCATAACCTCACACTGAGGGATAAGAGACATGGGGAAGGGGGTAGAGAAATGTAAGTATCATTTCATTTCACTTCATTTGGCCACTAAGACCAGAAGAAACAGAGAGAAGGTTGTTAATAAATGGTAAAGACCATCGTCTCACACAGCAAGGTAAATCATCACTTATGGACATGAAAGGGTCGTTATTATTTCTCATGTCATGGCAGAGCAAGCATCAAATCTACAAAACCTGTAAAAAAAAAATGTATCTCACACTTAATCTGGAGAAAAGATGAGGAATCGATGGCTACTAGGTTGTGAAACAATGAAACGGGTACTGTTTCAGGTACTAGGTTGTGAAACAGTTTTTAGAAAAAGGCCTTCAAAAACTTTTGTTACAGCCTCATCTGCAGGCCTAAGTTAGCATCAGAATTGTGTGTTAAGCATTGTGACATTTCAATTTTATATTTTGGTAAGCGTTTGTAGCATTTTGTGTATCAGTGGGACAGAAAACAGTTGTGCTAGGGATTTGTTATGGACATGAAGGAGGCGTCACCTCTCTAGTTGCTACCATTAGCAGAGTCTCCATGACAGACAGTATGGGGCTGATGTCAAAGTCTGAGGGAGCTCCTTTAGGTGGGAGCAGGAGAAGGCCACTAGGATCCTGGTCACTGCAGGGAAAAACAACTACTGTTAATACACCGTCATCTGGTTGTGTATATGTATCAGTGTGTGTGTTAAGGTGCATGCATCTATGTGTGCTTACCTGAAGTAATTACAAAGCGATTCAAAGGTCACCTTAACTGACTCAGGCTGATCCTCTTCTGTAATATTTTTCTGAAGAAAAAAAAAACAAAATCAAAATCATGAAACATTTAGCAAAACACACCCCTAAAAAATAGTCATGCTTTTTGCCAGTCTCACCATCATGTGGAAGAGTTTGTCCCTCCTGTTGTGCTTATCAGGAAAGAAGACCGCTGCTCCATTGAGGATGGCCTTCACTGCCTCCTTGCGCAGAGCTTTCTCCACTAATGCCTCGGCCTCTGGACCATCCACAACTGAAACAACACAACTACACTTAGTCTCACAAGACAAGACATAATAACCAAGCAGCTCTTTAACATCTACACAGTCCTTACTGTGGCAGAGGTGAGTGTAGAGCTCCCAGACAGCTCTAGCAGCGTCAGACTGAGGCTCTGCACTGCTGGATGTGGATGGACAGGCTGCTGCTGCGGCGGCGGCCCCCTCATCTGCCCCTTTGGTCTCCTCTGGGCCCCGGGGCTCCAGTGGGTTGGGCAGCATGGGGAAACAGTTCTGCAGCAGTTGGAGCAGCAGAACTCTGCTCTTCATCACCTCCTCTCCCTCACTGAGAGTGAACACACACATTCACAGACATATGCCCAATCAGAGGTGAGACTTTAACGTTGATTGCATCGTACTCACCGACCACTAAGAGACTGGCCAAGCCAAAAGGCAATAAGTGCCGTGGTTATGTTTGCAGTGAGGTTGTTCTGGGTATCAACATTAGCGGTGACATCACTGGTACTTACATTTCCCTGAGTTTACTGTAGAAGTTCCAGAACAGGGTCAGGCTGAGGCCGCTGAAGTCCAGGAGAAACTTCTGCTTGAACTGTGAGACATCCTGCAGAGATGAAGAGAGATGACCACAAACAACCTTCAACAAAAGAAAAAAAAGGTCAGAAAGATGTTTTCAGAGATTGCAATCTTACTGCTACATGTATTACTTTTTAAACATCAATATATCGTTGCCAAATTAAATGATACCTTGGTATAATCACAAATTTTAAGACCACATTCAAATCAAATTAAGATCACAATTCCCATAAACCATGTTGCTTCCTGTCGCAAAAAGGATATTGCTGCTTGACCAACCCAACTTTCCACCATCTGCCATTGCAAGAAACACTGAAAGCTTTATCTCTGTTTGCGCTGGAAGCACCCACTTCCCTTTTTGTGCCGTAAAGCAATTCCACAGACTTCCAGCGAAACGGGGAATGTAAAATGCAGTACAGAGGCTGTCAATCTTCTCGGCGATGGTCTCGTTTGTTTATGGTAATTGTACTGATGTCTCAAAATGAATGTGGTAACGATGTATTGATGTTAAAATGTTAGACGTAGCACATTTAAGCACCGGTTACTAGTTACCATGTCTCGCGTAAGCTGTTGGATGAAGAACAAGGTCTTGTTAAGCAGACTAAGGCCAGTGACAGCATCGCCCTCGGTGCCCTCTCCCTCTGGACTCAGGTCATCCAGGTCTCCCAGCCTCTCTGCCCCAGGGCACAGGTAGCCGCTGAAGCTGAGGGACTGCACCCCGAGGCGCTCTGCAGAGTCCTGCCTGGCACACAGGAACTTCACCATCAAGAACTACGACGACAAGGATACAGAGGAATAAGATGAGAAAAATGCATTCACCATAGTGTCAAGTTGGCAATGATGGGATTAGCCTTGTTCCACTTTGGGATAGTGGGAGAATACCAAATACCGTGTGAAAAGGAGACAGAATTACACACAAAATGTACCTTTGCAACGCGACACTGCTGCAGCTTGATCTCCACATCGTTCCAGTCGTCCTCAAGCTCAAACCAGCCAATGGGCTCATCCTCGGACTGCGTTGGAATCCTCACACTGCAGGGTCAGATGAGCAGGGTCAGCAGGGGCTTTCACCCTTTCAAATACACCACTAACAGAGACCCCCCACAATGCTGTTGGGGTTTCCAGAACAGAAAAACTAACTACACTATACTATGTGAGTGTAGCAGACTTATTTCTTTAGATCGTACGGTTCAATGGAGTCCTACATTGTAATACATGGAATATTTTTAACCTTATGTACTCTCTCATCTTCTAGTTAATTATTACCCTGCAGTCACACTGCTCAGTACAATCTGTTATCTGCCATACTTACCTTTATTTCTCTCCTCTTATATTGTATTGAGGTCAAAAGAGAACAATGCTCACCTCCCACATTTTCAGGGTATGAATTGCTTTAGATTGCCAGTGCAAAAACTGTATAATGGAGATTTGCTTTGTTCACAGATCACTGTTAAGATTCCCATTGAGAGCATAGGCTAAAAAAAGTAAAGGCTTGCTGCACCTACTTACAACATACTGAGATCATTACCACAAAAGGATACTGCACTGAAATATAAAGAAATCCAACTCAGAGAAAATGACCAAGAGACCCTTACTTGTCTTGTACAAATTCTTTGTAGTCCTTGAAGTCCCATGAGTCATATTTTTTGAACCTCTTGAAATGTTTTTCTGCATCAAAAGGGTCTCCCTCCTTGTACGCGAACACCAAGCCGCATTTTGCTCCGATGGGCCCTTTTCGCACCTTATCACAAAAAAGCAGAGGGGAGGTGGTAGGTACAGTAACGCTGTAACGTTGTCATTATAGTGAACATTCACACTGACATGGTGTAATCAAGGGAACCTCACTTTGATCTTCATCTGAGTGACCTGGAAGTTGCTCTGGTCCTCCGTAGACAGGATCACACTGGCCTTTTTCCTGCCACTCTCTGTGAGAAAGCCTTTGGAGGAACATACAACTTTCAGTCATACTTGAGCACACAAACAAATTACACATTGTTATTTTGTCATTGAGCTCTGTAGTACCATCTCCGCTGGAGGTTTCTGATAGCATGTTCTCTGGTCCTGACTTCTCCTCTTTACTCTTCACATCACAGGCCTGTAGGTGCAGCTGGAGGGGCTTCCCTGGAATAGGACATAAATGATCATGTCAGTGTATTTTTTTGTATGACCTGTGGTGTGGTCAAGTCAAGGTTATTTATATAGCACTTTATCACGAGCAAGCCTCAAAAGGACTTTACAGACCTAACTAAGTCAGGCTGAGAAACAATCGAATTATAACACACAGTTGATGCAGAATGTAGAAGGCTGTAGCTTTTCAGGCCTAACAAATCAAATCAATCAATTATGACAAATAAGATGTTGCAGAATACAATCAGAACAAAAGCACATGAAAACAGTAACAGATTGAAGAGGGCTGAAAGGACTTAATAGAGTGGAGGACATAGCAAGCCTACATAATCTGCCTAAGGTAGCCTAAGCTGGCCGGCACCACCAGACTAAGGCGCTCTATGAAGACAAGGAAAAACTCCCAGAAAAACCCTACAGGTAAAACATGATGACAATATTTTCCATACAGTTTATAATACCAATTCATAAAGTGGGACACACTGATCTAACACCACACTGCAACTCTGCAATAGATTTTCCACTCTACAGCCCAGCGATGAATCTCTTTCTTGTAGGCCGTACACTTTCTCTCCTAGGCCTATGGTTTCAAATGTCCCCATGTAGATGGGAGCAGAGGCGGGCTGGTCACATTACCATTGCGATAGAGCAGCCGTAGCCTGACGGAAGCCATAGAGGAGATCAGGGAGGAGGCTCTGTACTTGGTCTCTAGGTGATCACTAATGCCAGACAGGGCCTGGAGCACTTTGGCCACACTGCCTCTGGCCAGAGCAAAGGCCAGCAGGGTCAACTCGGCATCAGGGCTCACACAGCAGCTACACAAGGGCAAAGAAATTAATTCAAGTTAGTACATCCAATGATCTCCAAAAGGTGTTTGGACAGCAACAGGAGGTTTTGACTCTGACAGTAAGTTAGACATATCAAATGACCAATTAAAAAACTTGCACCCTTTCTCTACAGGTTCTCTTCAAGGTGCCAAATGTAGTTGGACAGACTAGGTATATTTTTCATGTGGTCAAAAAATCCTAATGTGCAATGACTTTTTAAAATCTGTCACCCATAAACATCACCAGATTCTTGATATATTTTGGTCCTTTTTTTTTCTCTTATTATCTGAGAATTCAGCTTAGTTCAAAATGAATTATAGACCACATTGTTGGGGTAAATGTAAACAAGTGGAAATGAAGAGAGGCTAGTTAATGGAATGGAGATAGCATGTTATCATCCCACTGGATCAATGTTTTTAGATTTTAGCCTGTTACTCATTGTCATGATATCAGCATGATGAGCCCAGTGTAGCGGTGATGTGTCAGTGTGCTGATGTAATCCCGGAAGAGGATGGGTCATTACTCTGCTATCCTGAGGAGAAATCCATCCACCTCCTCCAGGATGTTCATAGAGAAGAACTTGGGGAACTCGGTGGATGACGGTGTTAGGGACAATGGCGGCATGTGCTGTAAGGCTTTTCTAGGAGAAGAACAAGACACAAACTCCTCAGAACCACAACAGTGGACAAGTCTAAACACTTCAATCACAACCCCTTCATGAGTTATACGTGAAAGTGCATCGTGTACAAGCAATGATTTACTAAAACATACTATCAGATCCCTTCATAAACAGCATTAGAAGTGCATCTCACTGTGTGCTCTGAAGGACAGTCTGCGCCAGTACAGGGTTGGTCTCCATGGAGGCGGTGACCAGGGAGGTGAGGAGAGACAGGTACCAGATGGCCGAGGCGTCCGAAACAGACACATCTTTACTCTTGGTGATCTGATAGCCCAGGGTCTTAAGGCCGTGAATCCGCGTGTCACATCCATCGCTCAGGCATCGCTTGATGTTGATTTGGATGTCTGGGGTTTGATGCAAAGACAATATGGTTAGCACGCTAATGAAATGCATAATGCAACAAAATGTCATCGCAGTTGCTCGTCTGTTTAATCTTCTGAGAGGGAAATAAAGACAAATTGGACTTAAGGAGTCACACATCATTCATATGACTTCTAATAACCATGACAACTTCTAATAAAGAGTGTGGCTAGTTGTTAGAGAGAGCCCTGCCTTGCTGAAGTGTCCTTGAGCAAGACACTGAATTCCTACCAGCTCTAGAGATGCTGTTTTTACCTCCACCAATGAAGTTGGAAAGGAGGTTATGTTTTCACCTGTCTGTTTGTTTGTTAGCAAGATATCTCAAAAAGATACAGATGGATTTGGTGGACAGATAGCTCTTGGTCAAAGGTTCAGTTTTGGTGGTGAGCTGGGATTTCCGCTATTAGACGATGTTCGTTTATTAGCCATAACTATTATGCTGCGTTGATGTGCTGGTGAGAAAATCAGAAAATCTAACCGGGAAGACAAACGATACACCAACACAAACAGTTATGGAGGCTGCAGCTTTGAAGGTTGGCGGAGGTTTGCACTCTACCCAATGCCTTCTAGTTTTGTTCTTGTTTTTAAAAGGAGTGTGTCTTTATTTAGACAGCGGGAAAGTAGCAAGGGTAAGACAAACAGTAAGACAAACACAGGGGAGAAAGGTCTGGCTGGATTCAATCTTAGGCCAACGGGAACACACATGTGGTTCCAGAGGTGGGAGGATTGACCACTCAACCACTTAATCACTCAACTATCTCTGGACACAAGGGTGCTGTTTTGTAGCTGACCTCAGTGCAGGGGGCGAGCGAAAAAGAGAAGAATTTCCCTCTGGGGATTAATCAAGTATCACATTTGACAACACACAGGCACATGATAAGTGAGCAAAACCCAACAGGCTGACAGATGGTGACTCACAGGGGTGTGTGATGTTGGCATTCTCCAAGAGGGCTACGTAGCCTGTGACATTGCTGGGGATGCGGATGTCTCGGATCTCCTGCAGGGAGCGCCGGTTCTTCCCCACGGCGACAGACACTAGCTGAGGCATGTAGCTGTGGTCATTGGAGGCCACAGCAATGGCCAGACGTCTCAACACCACATCTGGTTTAATTTTTAACCTGGAAACAGCAAGGGGATGAGGGCCCACTTTAAAATGGATGATATATACAACAAAAACAAATAAACTCCCTGCGTTCTTGCAATGCTAGTGGAAATACAGAACAAAAACCCCACTGCACCAAGTATACTCTGGTGCAGGTGAGCAGTCAGTTGCTCTTCAGTCATACATGTGCCAGAACAGACGCTCTTGCCTTATCCAGTGCGACCGTGCACTGCCGTCCGACTGCCAAAAGGATGCGGTTTCCCCATTAGTCATCTTGTAAATATCAGTGACGTTGGATGAGGCTTCTATGGCGCTGTAACACTGTGTGACCACTTTGACCTTGTCCACCTCGGGATCACGGTTCAGCTCTGCTCTGTACTGGATGTCTAAATCTGAGAGGAACAAGAACAGATTGGGAGGCTAATGAGACAGACATATAAGGATTGTCACATGTGTAACTGTGAGATAGAGGAGGAACTGGATATAATGTTGTTAGTGTTGCCACATCCCTAAAATCCATATTGCTAATTTGCTCATTCAACACTGGCTGGCCATGCTCCACCGTGGCAGTCTCTGGTGTTCACCTTTCTCCTTCTGCAAGATGAATTCCAAGAAATCCTGGACCACAGTGGACCTCATGGTGCAGATGCTGTTGTAGCCCTCTAAAAGAGGGAAAGGGATGGCACTGCTAGGAATACGGTTCCTGTGCAGGAATTTCAGGATCTTGGAAGCATGTCCCCCTAACCTGTCTTTGGACCTGGAGAATATGTCTACAAAACCTGGGAAGAAACAGAAGAAAAGTGCTTTGAAAAATAATTTTCTACAGGTTTCTACAGGTTCTACAGTCCACTACCAACTGTTTTCATCATTTATCAAAAACAAATGTATTTTTTACTCAGTTGATACTTCTCATTCAAGAATACATTATTTAGAACTGATACAAATCAAAATTTTTAGATCTCTGAGAAATGCTCGTATGAAATTGAAATATATCTGAATATCTTGTTCACACCATTTGGTAAGTTTAATTCAAATAAACCAAAACAATTCACACTGTATTAGGAGCATACATGTGTTAACATGTATGCTCCTAATACAGTGTGAATTGTTTTGGTCTTTTACCAACTAATTCCAGATATTCACTAAATTAATATTGTCGCTACTGCTAGTGCTTTAACTTTGAAAAAGGACTTCCGTTGAAAAATATTTGTAATTATAAACTTTTTTTTGTTTGAAAAATATAATTTGACTAAAAATTTGATGAAACAAAAGTTATTTGTAGTGGACTCAGACTTTTGGACCCCATTGTATAGTAACTCGTTCGTCACCTGTCAACAACAACTAGCCTGCAATTCATATATGGCTGACCTTAGTCATGCCAATAAACAATTGATTTATCTTACCTGGGGTTAGTGAGCATGCCTGGAGTTGTCTTATCACATGACTTAGCTCTCCCTGTAGATTAGCTCCATTAGAGTTCTTCAGAGCCATGAGCATGCTCTCCACATCCACTACCCCATCCCCCTCTGCATCAAACTGACCAAAGGCCTGAAAGGGGGGAAACAGGCAACAAAGCTTTATGGTACTATAGTCCCTATGGCTTGACATAGACAAGAGGCATCAAACATGGCAACACAAAATGACTTAATAACTTACAATCTTCATTATAATGACATACCAAATGATCCTGTTATCATGTTATGTATATTTTACATTTGGTGTCTTAGAGCTTAACCTATTATTTCCAATCTAAAGAGCCAGGTAGTAAGGGGAACTAACCCTAACTGTAACTGAGGGGAAAGCACTTTAGAGTTAGATTTTTGGATGAGACGATGTCATCTATTGTATTTAAACCATAGCTATGGAATTCTGTGCTCACCCACACAAGGCCAAACACAGACTAATGTACTCATTCATTAGTTAACCCATTCATCTGTAGACAAAAATGTAGGCCTACAAACAGACAAACAAAGGTGACTGCCAACTACTGACAGTTCATTGTCTCATGGCACACCTGTAAGATTTTTACAACATGCAACAGATTATATTATTTCTGGTCCTCAGTGACATTACTTGGTAAAAAAAACAAATTGACTCATGTCTGTTTCTGATGAATAGGCCCCACATCAACGTTTCCCACAGTTGTAAACAAAGATATGCAGGACACAGTCCACACTGTTGACATTTCAAATAACTCAAGTGGCCGGAACGTTTGTTGTATGTGTGAAAAATATTGTACCTCTTCACACTCATCTCTCGGAGCATCTCTGCTCTCCAACATCTCACAAAATTGTTCCACATTAACAGACTCTTCTCCTCGGCTTAACCGGTCCTCCAGCCACCGCACCAGAACACCCTCATTCCCGGCCAGGACAGACTCTGGAATGGCGACCCCCGAGTCGCTAATGCGAGCCGCCGCTTCTCTCAGTTTAACTTGTTCTAAGAGTACCCCGGGGCTGGGTGGTCCACCGGTGGGTACAGGGGGGTTATTCGACCCCCTTCCGCTTCTTCCAGAACCGGAGCCTCCACCGCCTCCAATACCGACGCCAGTGGCCGCAGAGGCCGGGCTGTCTTCCGCGAACCCAGGACTTTCCGTTTCGACTTCTTCCTCGTCGCCGCTGCCTCCTCCGCAGCCGCTCTCTGCGTTCCCCATGTTTGTTTCAGCGGTCTAGAGCTTTCCTAATTTATCTGCGGCCCAGTTGGTGTCAGTTTTGAAACAGCTACAGGGGTCTGTACACAGACCTCTCTAACCTAGAGCTCTGCTGTTCACTACTACCGCATTGACGTACAGGACGTCATTTGCGTCATGTCCCGAGCATGCGCTGTGCGATTCCGATCACGGAAGCCCTTATTTCGTCGCTATTTTCAATGTAGAATCTGATCTAGACGAGGAGGCTTGAATGAACATTATGTTTAGCTATGTACTTGTCGCGTTTTTATCTGTGTTGCTGGCAGTGGTATTTATTCCTCGTGACTGGTCCACAAAATCTGGAAGTGAATTGCAAGTGCCACCTGTGCGGCTCATAAGCAAGCATGAATTATCACTGTACAACGGGGAAGAAGGCAGCAAGGGCCTTTACCTGGCCATACTTGGGCAGGTTTTTGATGTACACAAGGGACAAAAGCATTATGGTCCTGGTGGTGGTTATCACTTTATGGCAGGTGATTCCCCTCCTATCATCGTGTTGTATTTACTTGGTTAAACACTGGAACTTAAGAGTATCCTGTAGAGATAATTGCACCAATAATAATATTAGCCCTAATAAACCCCCTGGCTTCACCTGATGCTGACTGGGCCTGAGTTTGGAAATATAATATGAAACATGAACTATCGAACAATAGCACATAAACATCCAAAAACTTTAATTTAATGTATGTATTTTCAGGTAAAGATGCCTCGCTGGCCTTCATCACTGGCGATTTCACAGAAAGTGGACTGAGAGATGATGTGTCCCGTCTGACCCCGTTGCAGGTGGTGGCCCTGTATGACTGGCTAGCCTTCTATCAGAAGGACTACAACCCTGTAGGTGAGTTATATGATGTTATACAACTTCTATGTTATTTACCCCTACATACAGGCCATCCATACCAATCTGTAAAATACCAACCTAGCCTTAGTTTTGTGTTTTAGGTCGGCTAATTGGCCGATTTTACACTGAGAGAGGACAGCCCACAGAGGCCCTCCTTCAGGTAGAGGCATTACTAGTGGAGGGCCAGCGACTCAAGGCCCAGTCCGAGGCTGAGAGGGAACACTTCCCAGCATGCAACTCAGAGTGGAGCGCTACCAAAGGAGGAAGGGTCTGGTGTTCCACCAAGAGGTACTGAAATAGTACTGTAAGCAGATATTCTTGCCTAGTCAAATGAGGAGGGGCCTAGAAGGCATATGGATACAATGCAATGTTGCTGCTTGTCTGTAATGGATCATGTCATACACTAGTGGACGCAATTGGTACGAATCATAAATATCTAGCTGGAGTGACTTGTTTTTTTCCCCTTTCTCCAGTGGGGGAGTAGAAAGAGACTGGACGGGTGTCCCCAGGAAGTTCTTCTCTGCTGGCTCCAGTGGTTCCCGCTGTGTCTGTCTAGAAGACCCATCAGTGGAAAACCCCAATCTGCAGGAATACAAGGGCTGTCCTCCACATGCTGACTCATGTCCTATTGGAGAGTAATGGGCTCTGGGCTGGTTCAGAAGACAGAACTAGTCATGAGACTCCAGTCAATACCACAATCTGAGACTCAGGGACTTTTTTTCCCTTCAGTAAATCATAGTGATTCATTTATTAAAAAAAAAAGAAATCTCAATCACCTAAGGCGAAGACGGGTGGAGGAAGAAAGAAAACACTACTCCTTATTCTTGTTTTGATGACCTTTATGTAAAGTTGTCCTCCCTTTCTCTAAAAGGATACACCAGGAAGAGACAGGCTAGATATCTGAGCATACAGATACAATACAATGTGCATAAAAGATTAAACAATGTGCATAAAAGATTAACAGAGGCAAGATTTAAGTTTGTCACAATGACAAGCACAAACTGCATTAAGTACAAAACAGTTGTAGTGGTCAAAAATATCACACATTTATCTGTACAATTTAACAATACCTAAAGTAGCCCCACTACCTGGCCATCCCTCCATTCCACATTCTCGCAAATGATCAGAAATGTCATATACTCTTGATAAAGTGCACCTGTTAGGCTTAGAAATCAAGAAGCATTTAATGTGATGGGTCAAGACAACAACTTGACTTGAGGCAACATCCGTGGGATCACAACTTCCAAACAAAGACCTCATGACAGGCCAAACACGGAATGTCATCCTTTGGTGACTGATTTTGGAAACATGATTATGACAATATTAACATGTAAAGGCTACAAATTATATGACATGCATAGGCATAATAGGTATTTTTGTAACTGCATTATGATTATTTTGTGTTTGGGAAAATGTTTTTATTCCTTTCTTGTGATAAAGGCTTTGTCAGACCATAATTTTCCCCATTTGTAGAATTAAAAATGAGCTTTACCATTGAATCATCTGGTTTGATACTCATAGATGGCACATAGTTCCAATCAGAAGTTAAATTGAGCAATTTCACGTCTTTTTCCAGTTGTGCCAGTTATAACTGTAAAGTAATACAGTCACTCTTACCATTAAATTCTGAATCTCTATTTCGCATGGATTTGAACATGTCTATAAAATCTGTTTCATATGAAAAAAAAAACACACCCTCAAGTCATGTCCCTTAAAATCCTACAGGTCTGTCATATTTCACCCAGTCAGCACAAGATGAAGTGAAAGATGAAGGTTATGAGAAGAATACATGCTGATAGCACAGCACTCCATAATCCAGGTTTACTCTGCACTTGGTTGGCAGCAGCCTCTTTCTTCATCCATGTATTCATACAGTGCCATGAAGTGTTTATCGGTGGACAGATCATATGGTGAGAAGGCTTGATGCTGAAATGATCCATTATTTGTTCTCAACTTCCCAACACAGAACAGGGTAAACCCCTCTGAAAGCTGATCTGATAATCAAATTCATCAATGAATTGATCACAGCAATTGCTTGCTAGTAACTTGATCTAATCATTGCAAATGTCATTAAGCCTGGAAAGACAATCTGATTAACATCTCCCCTTCAGCGAACTCAGTTCAGCAGTCACTGAGCTGGTGAGTTTCTCATTTCCACTTTCACATGATACTTGGATCAAAAACAAACAAACAAAAAAAAGACTATGTTTCAATTTCTACTTGAAAAGTCCTTATAGAACATTAATAGTTTTTGATAGACTGGAATAGTATAGAAGTGGTGGTCCATAACTGTCCAGAGATCTCCTGTTAGTATGTCCTGCTACTGGTGTCCCTTCTCCTGACACGCCCCGGCATGGCCAGCGTGGGAGGATGGAGGATAGCTGGGCCGCTGCATTAGGATACCCCTCCCAAAGTTAGCACATCAAAGCAGATGTCACACACCCTCACAGGCTTGTTCAAGTCAAACTTGATGATGGGGATCTCCTTTATAGAGCACTTGTGGCACAACAGGCGCCCACAGTGGCGGCTGAAGTGAGTCATGGACGAGAGATACAGTATTAAGTGTACAGTTTGACTAAACATGCAAACATGATTGAAAATAAAATCATCTATTGCATATGAAACAAAAATAATTATTGCAAAAATAATGAAAATTGTTAATACTAACCAGTGATGCTTCCGGGTTGTGACACCAAATTTGGCAGCACATTCATAGCAGTTAGACCCATCACACCATGGGGGCTCTTTGGACAACATATCTAAACCAAACAAAACACATTGAAAGAATGACCACCCAAGCTTTCAGCTGCAGTTTAGATTTTGGTAAGTGTTAGAAAACGGACCTAGAAGACGGAAGAGCAACTGTTTGGTGGCCACTTGGTAGTTGAAGATGTTGATGCCCTGATTGTTGTTGACGCCCAGTCGAGCCCCAGCCCTCACAATGGCACGACACAGGTTAGCGTTTCCTTTCATGTAGGCCAGAAGCAGAACTGCAACATCATAAGGAGACGTTCTTTCTATCACAAGAGCATCTTTCACTTTATAACGAGCACTACTTTTCTGCTTTGACTAACCGGAACAAAGTAAAACAATCAAGAATCAAGTAAGCCAATTCCAGTCACAGTGATCCTCTACCTGTGTTTCCTTCATTATCTGGTTTGTCCAGAGGGTATTCAGGCATGCACTCCAGGAACAACTCAAAAATGGCGGCAGCATTCTCTTTCCCATAATGCCCCAGGACGTGCATTGGTGACTGACCCCTGAGCAGACGAAACAATCAAAGGAGAGGAGATTCACGAGCTACAACCAAATACAGAAGCTTATGTTCTTTAAGTATGTTTATATAACCCCCATTGGCTATATTCTATTTCAGTCTTTATTTTATTATCTTGTCACCATCTTGTTACTTTGCTGCTACAATGAACCAATTTCCCCACAGGCACCATTAAAGTTTAATTTCATCTTATCTCAAGGACGGTTTGACTGAAGAGACTGAGTGTACCTGAGATTGAAGGCCTCGGCGTCAATATTGGACTCTGTGAGAAGGGCTCGGACATTGTTAAGGCGACCCTGCATCACAGCCAGGTGCAGAGCTGGAGAGATCACAGGAAGTAGTAAGAAACTACAATGTTATGCACATGGGAGAAATATATATGACCAAAAAATTAAAAGCAATCATCTAGATCCAAAACCAGTCCATTGTTAATATACATTAAAAAGGTGTCAAAAGAATGACAATACCTTAGTTTGAATTTGTTTTAGAGTAACAACATTCTGCTCTGATGGCAATATTAGAGAGCAGTATTTGAAAAGACAATGAATGGTAGAGTTCAAAGAGGGACCAGAGCATAGTTAGGCCTCCAAGCTGATTGTTCAGCTGTCATTTAGAAGAAAAATTGCCCATTTTCCATCCCCATTTGATCAAGGAGCATCGCAGATTTAAAGTAAAAAAGAAACGTGTAATGTTAAGTTACCATTGTTGCCATTCTCATCCTCAGCAGCAAAGTCCACTCCATTCTCCAGTAACACAGAGCAAATAGTAGCCATGTCCTGCTGGGCAGCTAAGTGTAGGGCCGTCTGTCTGTGTTTGGTCAGCTCGTTTACTTTGGCCCCAGCAAGCAGCTGGAAGCAGAAACACACACACACCAAAAACCTCAAATGTACCACCGTTCCAGCAATACTTAAATTGACCGGTCAATATTCAAAAAGGACCCCAAAAAAAAATCTGCAATTTTACCAGGTTGCGGACAATGATCTCAGACCCAGCCTGGACAGCCAGGTGGAGAGGCGTGAGTTTGGCTGTGTCCTGAACCCTGGAGTTAACATTCGCCTGGACACTGATCAGGAACAGGACACTTTCGATATCCGAGTTCTGGACAGCCACGTGGAGGAAATTCCGCCCTTTGTTGTCCACCTGGGCAGAGAAAGAGGTTTAGCAGTCAGTTAGCTGTACGTCTTTGACACTGGTGTTAATACGACCCTGTAGGGAGACAATCTGGCTTGTGTGTGTGTGTGTGTGCTACCTGCTCAGCAGCCCCCGGCTCCCGTTTGAGGATAGCCTCTGCAGCCTTGTTGTTCTTGTGGGTCATGGCACAGGCAAAGGGGGTCATGCCCTGACGGTCGCGTATGTTGAGACGAATGTCCGGATGGGAAATGAGCAGCTGGATAATGACACTGTGCTGGTTGCTAATGGCAACATGGATGGGAGCTCGGCCCTCTGCATCCTGGGGGAAATGAACAGACACAGGATTAAACACTGAGAAAAGGGCACGTTACTGGCTCAGGACAAGCTGAATGCAAGTCCCTAACTCAGTGATGAGTAACCGCTCATTAACTGTATGCTTTAGTGACAAGCTCTCTGAACAAAGAGTATATACAGTTGGCTGTATGAGAACTAGCTGGACCCAGTGACAGGGTGGCACGGACCTGTGCGTTGACATTGGCCCCAAACTCCAGAAGGCACTGCACCACCTCCTCCAGTCCCCAGCTGCCTGCCAGGTGGAGGGGTGTCTGTCCATCTCGGGCCTCCTCATCTCCCTCTCCGTTAGGGCCCGGCTGCCTGGGGCTGTTCACGTCACAACCACTATATACACACACATGAGGGACAAGCAGAGAGTTAGACAGCTAGCTCCATCTACCTGGTTTAACATAAGGGCTACAGACTGCCAAAGCAGACTGCTTGTTATCTGTTTATTTTTTTTCTAAGCCCAGAGACACTTCAGTTAGAATTGATGATTCACTACTTTCTAGCCATAATAGAGTTTGCAATGACTGCTAATTTGTGATGTCTTACCTATATACAGCAACATCAATAATGAATTACAGAAGATCAAAAATATGACAGTGCCAAAGTTGATTTTTTTTTTGGAGACATATAGCAGATACATCAAATATTTGAACTAGTGTAAGATAAACCATTGGGGATAAAAATACCAATAGTAGCTTCACATTGGACATCACAAATCAGAGTACATTTCCTTTGTTAAAGAAATAAGATCTGCATTCCACATTCTTGCACGGTTCCCTTTTGACCTTGGTGGCATACTGTAAGGTGTGTGTGGACTAAGAACAGGTAGACTGATTGTGATTGACATGAAATGATCAACTCCGGTTCTCTCTGATAACCCTGGTTTTACAGCAACTGACACACTTTTATCTCTGCAAACAACAGTCCATACCATATCGCCTTTGAAAATCATCCAGAAACAGTATAACAGTGTATTATAATACAACCCCAGTGAGCAAATCACTGGCCTCAAAAAGAATATGGTCTTGGTGAATGTTTCATTATATTTCTATCTCGTATCATAATTTTAAGTGTCTAAAAACTGAGACCTTATCTTTGATGTTTGTTGTGCATTTTCACCCTTGTCTATAATATTGACAATCCCTATCCCAAGCCCAGCTGGTGAGTGAAAAGTGGCAGACCTGCGGATGAAGAAGCAGGCTGAGACCTCGTTGTTCGCATCCACAGCCCTGTGCAGGAGGGTCTGCTGGCAGCCTGAGGGCCCTGTGCTCCAACAAGTGGCATCACAGCCGTGGCGCACCTAGTGAGGACAAGCAGGGGATGTAAAAAGTAAAAAAAACAAAACACATTGATTTCCCAGTAGGGCTGTCACGGTTTTGAAATTTTCCCACCGCGGTTGTGTATGTGGCTCATCACCGCGGAACGCGGTGGTACCGCACTTTTAAAAAAAAAATGTTTTAATACATGCGAGTTTACCCGCGATCGGTTCAGTGTAGTTCAGTGTAAGACACTAGCGGGTCCTAAGAACAGGAAAAAAAATGTCTAACGTCGTAGGAGTCCCAAACAATTTCAAACATGTTTGATAATCTATCCATTTGTCCCTCAACATTGTGAAATGTGATAAAAGTAGGGATGTGAACGTGTACACGGAGTTTGAATCATAAACGTTTAGACGCCCCTGGAAGCCTGGCGGACTGGGGCAGCCTTGGTGCTCCGTGGCTGGAGGGAGGAGGTGCGCGCGCCGGGGAAGACGGCGCTCTACACGGCCGTCAACGCCGGGGCCAGGTTTATATCGCTGGTGTGCAAATAAAACGGCCTGCTGGCCAGTTAACTCTCCTCCTGTCTATGTCTCTGTCTGTCACTTACCCCGGTACTGTGGCGAGTCCGCCTAACTTACAATCGTTGTCATAAATGGGGAAATAAACTACTTACCTACTAAATACCAAGCGTCTTTCAAATCAATCACGTTAGTTAATTATGTTAACCAGCCAATGCGCACGCTCGTAAATTCACTCTGGCTCACTAAACACGGCCAATGTCAAAAAGCTCTTCATGGCAGTTTTTCTACAAAATTGAGGGAGATTACCAAACAGAGCAAAGTGTGTATTATGTGAAAAAACACTCATTATACTAGCCCTAAAATGAGTTTAGTCATACTGTAGCGTCCCGTCAAAGACGGATACTTTGAGTAGACAAACGAAACAGTTAGTTTGCAATCCAGTGCATTTATTAAGCTGATTATTAGTTTCTGTTGGCCGTAACGGCGCCGTACAACAGCTCACCTCGATAACTTAACTCTCCAAACTCTTAAACCCAGCGCCAGAGCGTACCACCACAACACAGGTGTCTCAACCTAACTCTCTTGACCCGCCTCCCCACCTCCCCGCCTCTCAACCAATCACAGGAAGACTAAGCACACTAAGACTGGTGATGGGCAACCAACAGTTGGGAGGTACGAACCCGCTAATAACATCTCCCATAACTGGCCATAACTAACAGTAAGCATCACATATTTCAACCGGGTTGTTACAATACTTTACACCAAATACACATGAATATGATTAATTTAATAATGAAATGGAAAACAAATAATAAAAAAAACTTCCAAAATACAGGACTTTTTAAAACAATTTTTTTTTAATATAAAACAACCGCGGTTGTTGCGGTGGTTTGTTTTCCATCCGCAGGCGCCTTGACACAACCGCGGTGATGCGGTTACCGCGACAGCCCTATTTCCCAGGCAGAAATGGTTTCAAGATCATATTGGAGTCAAACCAACAATCATAACAGAGTATAAGGCCTGGATTACATGTCATCATCACATTGAAAAATTAGGTTCACGGTAAAGAAGTACAGATGCTGTACAATGCCACCTAGCTAGGTGTGCAGCATGAACTGTTGCTGTAGTTACTACAGTCCTAGAATAACCCCATCATTCATCCAATGTATTATCATGAAGAATAGAAAGACTACTATATTGCTACGCTCCACTAGGTTAGCTGTCTTTCAGTGCCAAAAGGTTTCGTAAGCATTGGCCAAACTTAATCAAGAGCTGTTACACAAAACTTCTTTGCTTACACAGATTAGAGACTGTAACACAGGGTGAGTGAGCATCACTCAGTATGAGGTGAGAGAGTGTCTGATGACTGACTGAATTTGGCTCTTGATGCCCACATCTTACAGCGTAGGGAACAATATTATGTATTGGCTACAATGGCAGTTGCCACTTCTATGTAGAGGCATTAATCCAAATATTGGTGAGTACACGGAGCACTCAGTGTTGGTCTTTATCCCTCATTCTAACACTGGATCTTATACAACTAATGACCTTCATGTTGTACACCGCTATCAGTAGCACCAGAATTTGTAACCAATGGTCAGTCGCAACTGGCAGGCACTTTTCCTCCTGCACTTGCCCTCAGCCGTGCTTTAACTGAACTCTCCACTCTCCTGCACCACATGTAACCACTGTCTTAGTCAGCCATCTAAATAAAATCCAGTTCACTCACTCACACAGTTTATTGATTATAGACCAGAGCGGTCCTACACCGCCTTGTGTACACACACGCGCCTCACCAGTGTGGATGCAATGTCTTCCAAGCCGTTCTCCAGGGCCAGCCACAGCGGTGGGTCGCCCTTCTCATCCACCACAGACATATCAGCTCCCCGTGTACAGATGGCATCCACCACTAGGGGCAGCTGGTTACTGATGGCCAGCTGCAGTGCTGTCTGACCATCCTGAGTCCTGAAAGGGGAAGAAGAGGACAGATAATACATGCCAGACTTTAGTAAGAACCATTTATACCATTTCCTTCATTACAATTCATGGGTGTTCTTAACTGGATACTGACAGTTTAATACACACCTAAAATGTATCCTGTAATACTACAATCAATAACCACGTCTATGTCCAGTTCCATGCAAGGCTCAGGTTGCAGCGACACAAATGCATTAGAGATGAAGTGTGACCCAGGTGTTACCTAACATTGATGTCAGCCTGGTGCTCTAGTAGGAACAGGGCACTCTTGCTGTCCTGTCTTTGGATGGCCATGTGAAGCAAGGTTTGCCCACTGGACATAGTGTCATTGATGGAAGCCCCTGAGCCCAGCAGCTGAGCCGCTATGGTGTGCATACCTGACATGGACAGATTGTACATGTTATGGATCACATAAACACATCAAAATGCACATTTGCAACCAGTTCATCCAGTCCTGAGGAATTTGAATGAATGTAGAAATCACTGGAATCCCAACACTTATGGATGACTGCAGAGATGTATTGTTCTTTAAGTGTACCTGTCCAGAGGGCCAAGCCCAGTACTGTCTGGTCCATGGAGTCTTTGAGGCTGAAGTCTGGAATGATCTGAAAGTTGTTGGTGGCATGAAGCGCATTGGCTGCAATAGGACCGTCAAGGGAGACATAAGTGCATATGTTTGAGGAACGTCAAGGACATCAGAGTGCAATATAATGGACATTATACACACACACACCTACCCTTTTACTCAATAGCAACAATTGTGTGCTCTAAAAGGTAATTTAGCTTTGCACATTACTAAAATATCACAAGTCTATTCCTACTATTGCAAGTCCCTCTAACGCCCCCAGAGGTGCTGACCTTTCTGCTCAAGGATGACAGAGACCACATCTGGGTGGTTGTTAGCAATGGCCATATGGAGGGGGCTCTGCAGAGCAACACCTTGGGCATCGTCAGGCAGGGCCTTCTGGGTCTGCAGATTGGGGTTGGCCCCCTGCTGGAGCAGCTCTGCTGTCAGGCTTGCTAAGCCACAGCGACATGCTGTATGGAGTGGGGTCTCATCCTGTAAAAAGAGGGTGAGGGGATAAATTACATTTTCACAACAGCTGAGAAATTAAAAACTTATGTACATCACATTTGTATAACAGTAGTACAGCGGTATTTCAATATGTTCAATGATGACTATTCCAATGCATACATTTCATGAAACATTGATGCATTGGTACCCTGTGATGCAATATAGTCTGTGGTAATACAGGAGAATCTTGATTCACTATGATATATGGGTAGTGTGCACTTGATCAGAGAGCCTATGTCAGAGCCTATGTCCTTATTGAAGCCGGCAAATTCTCTTCACTCATTGCTCCCCTCCACAAGGAGTACAAGGTCAACTACAGAACAGCCCATCAGCAATGTGTGAATGTATAAATGTTAAAATACTCACCCATTTGTTGGCATGGTTGACCTTTGCCCCGTGAGTGGCCAGGAAGAGAGCAGCAGCCTCACTACCTGCCTGGGCTGCTCTCTGCAAGAGGCAGTTTCCTGGCAGGGAGAGGAAATGGATGATGAAAATGTACAACAGGCAGAGCCACACTTCCATTCAGTCTTCCTGTAGAGTGAGTTTATCAAACAGTACCTGTGGCAGTGTCAGGTGCATCTGGGTTGCTGCCTCTCTGGATAAGCTGAGCTGCAAAGCTGTTCTCGTCAAACGAAGTGCCGTTCACCACCGGTGCATCATCTTCAAATGGGTTTACTGAGGGGTCTGAAGACACTGTGATATACTGCAGGGCCAGCCACAAAGCCATGCTCCCCTCATGGTCCTTGAGCTCCAGGTCCAGGCTAAAAAGAAAAAGACCGATAACACCAGGTTACACCAGGACAAATAACAGAGTTCAATGATGACCAGGGTCACTTGAGGTGTTCTCAAATACAACTCACTGTTTGCACTGGAGCAGCTGGTTGAACACTGGCTCATTCCCTGATGCCACAGCTTCATGCAAAGGGGTTCTATAGAAGAGAAAAGAGAAAGCCAAGGCATCATCATACTGTTGCAGTGTAGTGGTGGGACCAATGGGACATCTGTTCTCAAATATATTCATTTGGTTGGCTAAAAATGTCACTCAAACAAACATTTCCCCACCAGAGCAGAGATCTCTCTAATAGTGCTGCCATTATAAAAATGGCAAAAATATATGGCCATAAACCACCACAACAATCAACATATCTTGACCCATGCAATCCAAATAGGTTTACGGGGTGGGAGTCGTGTGACCCACCTGCCCTTGCTGTTCTGCATGTTAGGGTTGGCTCCAGTCTTGAGCAGGGCCTCTGCAATTCGTGCCATGCCGCTCATCACTTCCCCAGAGTGTTTCTTGGGGCTAAAGGAACAGACCAGGTGCAGGGGGGTCTCCACTGCCCCTACTGTGGCTGCATTCACCTGGGCTGAGTGGCGGATCAGGAAGGTAGAGGCAAACTCATCACCTGGAGGGGGAGGGAGGAAGATTAAAAGGAAGGATAAAGCGTTGCAGTATTTACGCAGTTGTTTGAAGTCTCTGCAAAGCATCTATTACATGCAGTTTTTCCCTTTCATTTCATTAATTTGGTTGCCTCCCACAGTTGTAAATGTAAATGCAGTGAAAACTCAAACAACAACAAAGGAAACCAAAGACACCCACATCAGTGTTTCCCATACATAGGCTCATCTCTGGCACACTGCCACAATATTATAAAATCACAAAAGAAATTGAATGTTTGCCCACCCCACCGCCACAAATAAAGTTCTGAGCTAAGTGAAACACTGCACATCTACGAAAACGACAAGAAACACTGATGCATGCTATATCAAAGCTAATAGATAAAGTGTTGTCTAAGGAGCGACTCCCGCATACCTCTTTGGATAGCTTTGTGTAGGAGGCTCCAGCCACTCTGGTCCACCATATCCACATCTGCTTTGTTGTTGACCAGTGTGGTGGCGATACTCTCCAATTTGCGAGAGAGTGCCAAATCTAGTGCAAGGTCACCGTTGTTGTCCAGTTCATTCAGCTTACCAGGCAGCTAAAAACAGGAGATATGTATAAAAAAAAATCATGACATCTGCCTATAGCTGGGGAAAATGGCAAAGGAAAAGTGTTTTGATTCCAATCTATCTGACATAATGTAATGATTGCCTGATGAAAAACTACTACTACCGTGTACTTAGCAGTTAGTAAAGGACATCTGTATGGATCAGACCTGCGAGTCCATCTCGATGAGATAGAGGAAGACCACATCTTCCCGCTCAACTTTGATGGCTTTGTGGAGGGGATACTCCGTTTTGGACTTGATCATCTTGAACAGGAGTGGGGCACTCATGGTGCTGAAGTCTTCTTTCCTCAGGTCATCCTGGTAAGAGACCATCAAAGAACACACACATACACACACAAAAAAAGACATCGGGGCAAAATATCAGAATTGGTACACAGTAAACCCAACTGATGGAAAAGTTCAAAAGGGAATTTTTTTGTGGCACCTATTTTCTTGAGCTAGAAAACACTTTGTTCCCCTATAATGTAGAATAGACTCTTCGGCCTGAAAGTTGTTCACTGTCCTGCACAGTAAAAATCAGTGATCAGAACCTCAGCCAATAAAAGCATGAAGACTCAGCAGATCGAGGGGTGAGAAGCTGGTGGCAGATAAACAGTCATTTTCTAAATCCTAGTCATAAACATAACCATCGTGGGGATGTGGCCTTGCTAGATTTATTGCATCGTAAAAGATGACATCCTTCACACTCAGGAGAAAACATAACTCAGGTGTGCCGACGGGGGTAAATGTGAGGTGATTAACCCACCGAGACATAAGCTGAGGTGAGAAATGATTCAGAGAATCATAGAGCGGGTATGCATACTCCTAGAAAATGTACAGGTTTTTGATTGCACCAGAGTATTAAACAGAGTATGTACGTTTTGACATCATCCAGACAGTGGCTGAAGAAATCAAGAGCAGTGTATCACTTTCAACGCATAGTTCAACAGCTCATTCTTCACCCCACTCGCGTATGATCCCACCCACCCACCCACCGGCGGGACTCACCCAGTGACTGGCTATGATCTCCCCACAGTAGTTCATCAGTGTTGTGGCATCGAGCTCCTCAGCCGTCTGGTAGAAGCGAATGCAGTTCCTGACATTCACCGAGGACATCACACCTTTTTCACACCTGCCCAATTGGAAAAACAAACGCATTTTGAGCAATTGAGCTTCATACAACACACCACAAAAAAAAAAAGATGTGACAGTAACATTGCAACTATAGAAAATAAAACAGTTCAAGCCCACAAAGCACGTTTCAGTATATGACCACTGCGGACCTCTCTCTGAGCAGCTGGAGCTGGAAGCGGTTGGCCAGCTTCATCAAGTCGATAAGAAAGGCATCATCCTCACTAAGCTCCAACTCGTCGGTGTATACCCAGCGCAGCATCGCCATGGCAACCTCAGGCTTGGCATCTGGGCAAACATCATGTGATAAAGTTAGCAATTATAAACCTGCAGAAATTCTGATGACCGGTCAATTGATATTTCTATGTAGGTGAGCACTGGACTTAAACAATAACGTAAATGACATCCATTAGCTTTCCTTTATCCTGCAAAATTGGACAACCACCCTCCACAAACCTAGATCCCCATCTCGTCAACAAATAGTTGTGAAGGAAAAGGCCAAAACAAAACCAGGATTTATGCATTAGATAACAGGACTTCAACCCAGAGGTTTTATGTGCTGCATTAGTAACTGGAAACCCTACGAAAGGTAGGTTACAAAAACAAACAATGGATACATGTTTTTTAGAACCGCTTTAATCAACGGTTGTTTGCAATTATACATTGACATTATTGATTAGGTTATTGGAAAGTTGTCAGAAAGGCTGAAACCTCCCCAGAGCTGGCAAAATCCCAATAATGGACATTGTGACATTAATTGTCTGCTGTCTTGGACTACTTAACACAGTGCTGTTGCACAAGGGCTCCTCACCAGACAGATCTAGTTCTGAGGTGGAGGCCAGGTTGGCCAGACTCCAGACATCACTGCGAGCAGCCAACACAAACTTATGGGCACTGAGCTCCTCCCCTGCCACTTTTACTTTCAGATCACTGCAAAATAATGGACACAGCATCACTAAGACCATTTTACAAGATAATATTCCTGACAACAGCATTTCAAAAACATGTGTGCATTATTTCGATATTACAATATTATTTAGCTTTCCTACATTTGTCATGAATCTCTAGAGGATAGGATACAAGCAAAAACACTTGAAATCACAACTAATAGCACATATTTCTAAATTGATCAAATGTGCATTATTTCGACATTACAACGCGAGTAAACTGAAATGACCCAATACAGCCAGAGCAACAGCTTGAAAAACTTGTTTACTTGAACTTGTAGCAACAAGTTTGTAATCAACAGAACTTAATATAGGCCTACAGAAAATACCTGATCTTAAAAATATCATCAAGTCATCGGATGTCCTTTCAACTTTAAGAATTCAATTCTTACTACTTTAATCCCTTTAACATTTTTCCACAGACAGTCAGAGGTGGAGAGTATCATGACTTTAATCACATTGAAGTTAACGATAATCTTCAGATAACTCCAACAGTGATAGATTGCCACTATTGTTTTTGTTGTTGGATTAGTTTACTGCACCAATTGAGAGCAAGCATTAGCAATATGTAGACCTACTGCTGTGGTTGAGTGACCTAGGTGTTTTGACTTTCTACAATTCTCCATCTAGTACAATCATTACCACTGGAACTGTATGACTTTGAGTGCTGGGTGACTGATGTTACAGTATGCTGTATCAGTATCAGATACTAGTTCCTGGCCAGCTTTACTTACAGCTTCCCAATCTAATGACATTTGTTGCAAGGTAGCTAGTTACCTGTAAGAAGCATATGTTGACTTTGGGTTTTGAATGTCATTTTCTATGATAAACCGCATCACAATTCTCAGCCATATTGAGTTAGCAGATCAAATGCGTCAAAGAACAATTTCATGGTTATCTTATTTAGGCCTATGTCTGCAAATATATACCATGAGTCCACAACTTTGAATTCCGTCACTCTGGGATGAAATAAAACACTGGAAGAGAATTCAAAACATGACTCAGCCGTTGATAATGCTAGTGGCCAACTAGCCCTTCCTTATCACATCACACCCACACACACCCACACACACCCACACACAACAACAGGCACCCAACCCTTTCATAATAATATCTGCAGGAGTGCTGGATCCTCAAAACCTTCTTCAAAACTCTCACCCATCCAGACCAAAGACTATCCCCCTCACCTGTACTGTTCCTGCTGGTAGAGGTCACCCACAATGTCCAGCAGGCGGCTGATAAAGGTGTCTCCGGCGGCAGGGCTGGTGGAAGCCTGACCAGGGGCCTGAGCAGCCAGCACGGCACAGCGCCTCTCTGTGTCGGCCAGCTTCTGCTGCATCTTCACATACTCCTGCCTGAGCAGGGCCAGGTGCTTCTGCAGCTTGGCCACCTCCTCTGTCCCATGTCACGGTAAAGGGGACAGACGAGGATACAGGGAGACAAAAAAAGCAGGTTAGTAAAGAACTAGGCCATTTCTGAACATAGGGTTGGATTGGATTTATTACAATCCTTTTTTGTCCCAAGACTAATGAAGACACACTAAAATACAGTTGTTCCAATATTACTAGCCATGGCCGTGTTGGAAGGCTCAAAACTTCCTCTGGGGCTTGTTTTTTAAATTTTAAAAAGACATAACGATTTTGAAACATTATTCTTATGGCAGTGAAGATGAAAGAGGGGGCACGGCATGTGACAAAGGTTGTCAGCTGGACTTGGAGCATGGTCAAGTGTTGGTGGTATGCAACTTTGCCAGCTGAGCCACCACGATATTCCATAACATAGCTTCTTGTTAGCACTTTCCTCTATCATCAGTTGCACAGAAACACTAGATTTTCAGCATCCTGTGTCAGGCATTTATGGAGCAAACTGTAAATAACAGAATCAAATGATAGGAATTGTGTTTGGATAAACTTTTTCTGAACTACTTCCCTTTCTTTTAATCGAAATAGGACTTTCTACAGAGCTTTGTGTTACAAGCATGATTCACGTTTGAGTCAGGATTGCACATAATGACACTGAGGCCCATTTCCTTCCTTTTCAACCAGTAAGGTTTTAGTGAAGACAGAAGAATGCTGAGGCGGCAAATTACTTTGCCCTTCATTGTAAACTGTTACTGGCATTGCTACTGGTCATGAGGAACAGAGGGGGAGTTTCTCAAAACCACCTGATAAGTCCAATACATGTGCTGGACATGCAACTTAGGACTGCACTGAACAGCCACCAGACCAATTCCTATATAATGCTACAAGCCACTAATGTTTCAGGACTATAGTATGAGTTTCTGATGCATTTACAAAGTAAGGGTTTATTTCTGACTTTCCAAGTTATAGCCTGGCCAATGACTGTTTGATATTTAAGCAAAAATCCACCCTAAAACACCAATCACGTTGCATATAATATCTCCAGATGTTCCACTGACAAGTAATTTGAGACAGATGTTGTGGGGGTCATTTTACAAGGACATAGTTGCATTATCCGTTTCATGCAGGCATAAAAGCTCAAACAATCATTCAACAAGATCACAAAATCTGTCTTCATTGCCAATGGAGCAGCCCCACAAGCAGCGTCTGATTTACACCACAGTCTGGAGTATTGGCTCTCTGGATTCAGGCTTTTGAGATTTGCTCAGAATAGACACTTGTCATCATGCACAGCATAGTCATAGCTAATTAAGTGTTATTACGACATTAGAGTATGTTAACTGTAGGGCATTGACGTTAACAGGTTAGCATGATCCATAGCGTCGACATTTAAACGTCTCAGCTAGCTAGGCATCTCTAACATTACTTGTCAAATTCTGTTTGTTAACATTAGTTGCGGTAAATAGCTAACAAGCTAGCCGCCCAAACTAAAACTGATCTCCGCAGTCCAACCCACCACCAGCCCTGACTTGCTTGGCTCGTAGCTATTAATTAAATTTAGCGAGGAACATCAACCAGAGCTAACGACAGCTTGCTAACTAGCCGAGTGTGACAAGACGAGCGACGGCGCTGCTTTGTATTTTCAACCGCAATAAAAGCATGGTTCAGTAAACTGTCTAGATATTAGCTGATTCAATCATATAGTTCAACATGCATACCACAATGAAAGGGAGTGGACCGCTAACTGGTCAAAAAATCAATCTCATACCTTCTGCCATGTTACTTAGCGTTAGCTCCGTGGCTTGGTGGTTCTGTATCGCGATACGACGACGGCGCTGACAGTTAAGACTGATGCTACGTTCAAGTGATGTTCAAAAACTCGTTACTAGGGAAATTATCCCATGAAACATTTTTACTGCCACAAATTAACTATACAACATAATTCAGTTGTTTTGGGTGTATGTGTTTGATAACTGTAGGTCAGTTAACATCACACTGAGGGATGGAAGGTCCGTTATAAGGGTTACCGGTCACAATTTAGAAAGTGTGTTATCGTTTCATTTTAAGTGCAAATGTTATCGAGTTCCAAGTCAAAATACTCCATTAAATGGCTCACAAACTGATGTTGCCCTCGGGTGTTCCTAGTAAGCTCTTACTTCTGACTTCAGAGGTCATAATTACAATGTATCACGTAAAACGGAAGCAGCAGGCATGGGCGTCAATTCACCAAACTATATAAGGTATAACAAAGTGCCTGTATATAATATTATTTGCCATCAGAACTCCCAAAGCCGCTTATATCAACAGAATATATGGGGGAAAAGTGGAGCATTTATTGATGGAGGCTGACAAGATATTATTAGGTCACCAATCACTGGTCCTGAATACTCCCCTGCTCTCCATTTAATGATTAAAAACTACAAGAGCAAATTTGGACTCACTTAGGCTAAAGTATGGCAAGTGCCACACTTTGCAAGGGTTAAATAACTTTTTGGCTTTTGACAAAATATTGGGGGGTGGGGGTTGTGTTCAGTTAGGCTGAAAACAATACATTCAAGCTATTTCCTATTTTTGAGATACTGTATAGTGTTATACTTCTTAAAAGTAAAATAGAAAAAAGATAACATAAGAGAAAAAAAGCTGCTGTAAATGACAACCTACAATATATAAGAAGTGGAATTTGGTGACAAATCTTCAAGGAAACTTGAAAAAAGTGCTTGGCATTAAGAAAGTACATTTTGAGAAAAAATGGGCATTGAAGATTGGTTTTTGCAGTCAAATCACTTTAATTTACAAAGTTACTAACAAACAAACACATTTGTCACAAAGTGCTTTACAGAGCAAACAAAACAGCTCAATTAAAACCAGGAGGAACACGGATCATCATCATCTTGCATGTAAGGACAGTGTATATGTGTGTACAGGAACTCCTGACCTGGCAACACAGTATCACCACAGAAAGGAGTGGTGGGAAAATGGTATATTGTAGGTTATGCTGACTTGAGTCTTGAGTCATGCAAACCTAAATACTGAGATGTGTCTTATGCCCTGACATCAGCAGGAATCTGGTCCTAAAGGGAGGCGGCTGGTAGGAGCAGACTCTGCCTCCAGATAATTTCTTCTGAACACAGGAAATGACAAGAAGTTCTGCATTCTGTGAGCAGAGGGTTTGTGGGGGTTTATAGGGATGTACACCTATCAGCCACAACATTAAAACCACTGACAGGTGAAGTGAATAACATCGATTATCTACATTACAATGGCACCTCTCAAGGGGTGTGATATATTGGGAGGCAGTGTGATGCTCTGGGCAATGTTCTGCTGGGAAACCTTGGGTCCTGGCATTCATGTGGATGTTACTTTGACACATACCACCTACCTAAACATTGTTGCAGACTAACTACACCCTTTCATGGCAACGGTATTCCCTGATGGCAGTGGCCTCTTTCAGCAGGATAATGCTCCCTGCCACACTGCTAAAATTGTTCAGAAATGGGTTGAGGAACATGACAAAGAGTCCAAGGTGTTGACTTGGCCTCCAAATTCCCCAGATCTCAATCCGATCGAGCATCTGTGGGACGTGCTGGAAAAACAAGTCCGACCCATGGAGGCCCCACCTCGCAACTTACAGGACTTAAAGGATCTGCTGCTAACGTCTTGGTGCCAGATACCACAGGACACCTTCAGAGGTCTTGTGGAGTCCATGCCTCGGACGGGTCACAGCTGTTTTGGCGGCAGGAGGGGGACCTAAGCAATATTAGGCAGGTGGTTTTAATGTTATGGCTGATTGGTGTATATAGAAATAAATACAATAATGCATGAATGCACACAGTAATAAATAAATAGATGAAATCTGGTATAAATGTATATTTCTGTATTTTTTGTCCTATTTATTTATTGTGAGGTGAGGTGAGCCTGCTGAAAAGCGGCTGTCAAGACCGGGTCGTTTTATTGTGCTGTGATAACAAAGCGGCATTCTGACCCGTTAACTCTCAACTCCTGCCTTAGTCTCTGACTGTTACGTCCCCAGTTGTAGCGAGCTTACTACAGTGGTGCCTAAACAGGGACAGACACGGAAGACACCGTGGTTCTCAAGGGGGAGAACAACGCCATCACTGTGCCGTCGTTATCCACGATGCAAACCTCTCTCACCAAGCTGAACTGTCGGCGTCCAGGAGCGGGTGGTCCGCGGAAGGAGTGGGCTAAACGCCGGCTTCCCTGCTCCCGGGGGAGTAGTGACCGGTGACCAGCCTGCCAACGGCCACACAGCAGCTGGTAAGCAAACACGGCATGGAAAACAAGGCATGGAAAGTTGCATGAAGGGTTTCCCCCAGCATACATGTACGATGACGCTTGCGTGCCATAAGCATTGAGGTGCTACAGAGTAGGTGGGTGTACAGATGGATTTATTGAGGGGTCCACATCAGAAATGCCATGTGTGGTCCATGATATGAAGATGGGGTCCTACGAAAAACCGTTACCAGACCAGTAACTAACTCAGACCGTAAGTAGACCTCTATAGGGTCCAAACTCTCCCCCAGACCAAGAAGTACCATTGAGTTCCCATGACCTGTGGGTGGCAGCACAGGAGCACCAGCCACAGCAAAGACTGCAAGGCGCCAGTATCCCTCAGAATTTGTATGGGGACTGCTGGACCTGCACTGGTCAATGCTACAGAGCCCTGAGAGAGAGAAAAAAGAAAACTGAAACTTACAATGTTCTTTTTAAATTGCACAAATGACACTGAAAGCATCAAACCTTCCTGTACACAGCAAAAAAGAGGAGCTTAATTCTCTGATCACTAGATAGATAGATATATACAGAGCTAATGAATGCAATGAATGAACGTGAAAGGGAATGAATAAAGTGCAGGGTGATTAGTGATGATTGGTGAGGAGCAAAACAGTCCTCAGTTGAGCTGTAGAGGGGGAGGGGAGGCATCAAAAAGTCTGATGGCGGCCGGCAGGAAAGACTGTAGTGCCCTCTGACGCACCGTGGTGGGATCAGTCTGTGGCTGAAGAAGCTCCACTGCTACATAACCATGTCATGGAGGGGGTGGGAGACATTATCCATGATGATGCAGTTTGGCCAGCGTCCTTCTCTCTGCCACCTCCTCCAGGGTGACTGGTAGAACATATGCAGCAGAGAACTGCAGACAGTACTGTGCAAAAGTCTTTTGTTATCTGCATTAGCGTTTTATATTATTGCTTTGCATTTCTTTATTTTTAAAGCATCTTCACTTCAATTTTCTTTGACATGTGCCAAAGACTTTTGCACAGTACTGCATGTTGGAGGACTAGTATTTTTATTTGCACATGAATAATAAATGTGTCTTAATGCAATAATAAAATACTGCAATTAATCAGGAGTCATGTAACCACTTCTAATCATGTGACCTGGATTAAGTTTATATCTTGAATATTATTGCTGTGTGTGTTTGGACATGTAAACACCAAACACAAACTAACAATTATTCTCACATTATCAGTGAAAGCAGTAATTAAGATTAGTTATTAGAAGATCCCCCCAGGGTTGCATCCTCAGCCCCCTACTGTACTCCCTGTACACACATGACTGTGTGGCCAGGTTCAGCTCCAACTCCATCATTAAGTTTGCGGAGACACAGTGGTGGTGGGCCTGATCTCCAACAACGACGAGAAGGCCTACCTGGAGGAAGTCGCTGACCTGTCACTCTGGTGCCAGGACAACAGCCTCCTCTTGAATGTCACCAAAACTAAGGAGCTGATTGTGGACTTTAGGAGGGCACAACAACAGAGGACATACTCACTATTGGGGATTAATGGGACTACTGTGGAGAGGGTGAGCAGGTATAAATATCTGGGAGTCCACATCACAGAAGATCTGACATGGTCCACACACACACAGACACTCTGGTAAGAGGCAGCGCCTTTACCACCTCAGGCAACTGAGGAAATTCAAAGTCTCCTTCAGTCCTTCTACTCTGGAGCTGTAGAGAGCATCCTGACAGGAAGCATCACTGCCTGGTTTGGCAACAGCTCCGCTCAGGACAGGAAGGCTCTGCAGAGAGTAGTGCGTTCGGCTGAACAGCACTATTGGAACTACACTTCCCACCCTGCAGGACTTATACACCAGGAGGTGCAGAACCAGAGCCTCAAGTCAAGTCAAGTCAAGAAGTTTAATTGTCACATACACACACGAGGTGTGTAGTGAAATGCAAAGTGGCAATGCTTAGCAGAAATGTGCAAAATAACAGGTTCACACTATTTACAATAACCAACACAATATTTACAATGTCACAGTTTTTAAGAGCTCTATATAAAAAACAACACAATATTTACAATAAGAGCACTTTATAAAAAAATATAGTAAAAAAAGGGAAAATTGTATGTATAATATAATATAAATTATAAATTATGTGTAGTCTTTACCTAAGTGTGTGTGTGCATAAGAGGGGCAGTGTGTGTGTCTTGGTGGGGGCCCTGGTGAGGTCAGAGTTCACAGTCCTGATGGCCTGAGGAAAGAAACTCCGTCTCAGTCTCTCTGTTTTGGCAGCGTGACTACGGAGGCGCTTGCCTGACCGCAGCAGCTGAAACAGTCCATTGTTAGGGGTGGTGAGGATCCTTCATGATCCTGCAGGCTCTGGTTCTGCACCTCCTGGTGTATAAGTCCTGCAGGGTGGGGAGTGTAGTTCCAATAGTGCGCTCAGCCGAACGCACTACTCTCTGCAGAGCCTTCCTGTCCTGAGCGGAGCTGTTGCCAAACCAGGCAGTGATGCCTCGCCTTTCTCACCAGAGTGTCAGTGTGTGTGGACCATGTGAGATCTTCGGTGATGTGGACTGTAGGATCATGAAGGATCCTCACCACCCTAACAACGGACTGTTTTAGCTGCTGCGGTCAGGCAAGCGCCTCCGCAGTCACGCTGCCAAAACAGAGAGACTGAGACGGAGTTTCTTTCCTCAGGCCATCAGGACTGTGAACTCTGACCTCACCAGGGCCCCCACCAAGACACACACACTGCCCCTCTTATGCACACACACACACACACACACACACACACACACACACACACACACACACACACAGGTAGTGACTACACATAATTTATATACATTTTTCATATTTTTCTATATATTTCTTACCATTGTTAATAGTGCTGTTATTGTAAATATTGTGTTGGTTTTTTATTGTAAATAGTACTTGTTGCCCTTTGCACATTCCTGCTGAGCATTGCCACTTTTCATTTCACTGCACACCCTGTGTGTGTATGTGACAAATAAAGTTCTTGAATCTTGAATCTTGAATTGAGTCTACACGGTGTGGGCAAGCAAACTGGACTCAAGGCAAGCTGTCATTCATTAAGTGGGTTGTTAATACTATAAAATGAAGCTTGCTAAGTGTATTGTTTTGATGTGACACATTACAGTGAAAGATGGATATAATATTTATATAATATAGATAAATATATATACAAGGCAGCAATATCTTTAAAATGGACCAAGGTTTTGTGAGTTAAGAAATGTATTCAGCATGTAGAGGCACCAACAATACACACTCAGTTTCTGAAAATTCAAATGTAAATAAATGGTTAGTTCTGAGGAGATCTATGGTGGGCTCAGTAGTGGGGCTGCATTTATGACATCATAAGACATTCTGATGTTATACATAATCTGAACACTTGGGATCTGTCTGTTGGGAGTTTGTGGACAAACTTTGTGAGGAAAAAGCCCAGGTGAACTACATACAGAGCAAGAAGGGAGGATAAAGTGGAAATGAAGAAGGACGTGGCAAGGCTGAAGCGGGAGATGGAGAGAATGGAAGTGGAATTTAAACAAAGGTTCAAGGACAAGGAGCAGGAGATGAAGGAGAGAATGGAGAAGGAATGTAAACAGAAGTTGAGGGAGAAGAAACTGTTGATATTAGAGAAATGCAATGAGAAAGTGAGAAGGGCAAGAACAAAAGCGAAAGAGAAGAGTAGGAAGAGCATGGAGAGAATGCAAGTGGAATATGAAGAAAGGTTTGAGGAAAAGGAGCAGGAGATGAGGGAGCAGGTGGAGAAGGAATATGAAGAAAGATTCAAGGAAAAGGAGCAGGAGATGGAGAGAATGGAAGTGGAATTTAAACAAAGGTTCAAGGACAAGGAGCAGGAGATGAAGGAGAGAATGGAGAAGGACTGTAAACAGAAGTTGAGGGAGAAGAAACTGTTGATATTAGAGAAATGCAATGAGAAAGTGAGAAGGGCAAGAACAAAAGCGAAAGAGAAGAGTAGGAAGAGCATGGAGAGAATGCAAGTGGAATATGAAGAAAGGTTCAAGGAAAAGGAGCAGGAGATGAGGGAGCAGGTGGAGAAGGAATATGAAGAAAGGTTCAAGGAAAAGGAGCAGGAGATGAGGGAGCAGATTGAGAAGGAATATCAAGAAAGGTTCAAGGAAAAGGAGCAGGAGACGAGGGAGCAGATTGTGAAGGCATACAAACTGAAGTTGATGAAAAATAAATTGAGGATGACAGAGGACTGGAAAGAGGCAGTGAAGAAAATGGAGGAGGAGAAGGAAGCTGACATGGATAAAAAGGAGGAGGGCCTTAATGAGGAAGCACCAAAGAAGCCCAAGAACAAGATCAGGCGACTTCTCTCATGGGTGAACAAAAAACTGAGCTGCTCCCACCACACGGGCTGCACTCAGGCCACCCTACCATAACCCTGCCTCACCACACCACACCTCACCTCACATAACATAAAACCTACCCTACCCTACCCTAACCCTGCCTCACCACACCCTACCCTAACCCTGCCTCACCACACCCTACCCTAACCCTGCCTCACCTTACACCTCACCACACATGACATAAAACCTACCCTAACCCTGCCTCACCTCACATAACATAAAACCTACCCTACCCTACCCTAACCCTGCCTCACACCACACCTCACCACACCACACCTCACCTCACCACACCTCACATAACATAAAACCTACCCTACCCTAACCCTGCCTCACCTTACACCTCACCACACATGACATAAAACCTACCCTAACCCTGCCTCACCACACCACACCTCACCACACCTCACCTCACCACACCTCACATAACATAAAACCTACCCTACCCTAACCCTGCCTCACCTTACACCTCACCACACATGACATAAAACCTACCCTAACCCTGCCTCGCCTCACCTCACCTCACCTCACCTCACCTCACCTCACCTCACCTCACCTCACCTCACCTCACCTCACCTCACCTCACCTCCCATAAGCTTTACAGTCTCTCCTCCAGCTCCACTTCAACCTGCCTCTCGGGGGCCACTTCAACTACAACTACAACCACTACAACTTTGTCCTCCAGGCAAGATTGTCCTGCATTACAGGTATTATAACAAATGATGGAAAAATAGTATTATTCAAAATAAAGTAACATTACCAGTAACAATTGTAATCATCCAGCAAATAACATCTTCCAGTGCCTTCATCAAAACGTCCTTGTTACAGTTTTTCTCAGTCGCTTTGATACATTTCTCGAATGATCCTTAACATTTGCAAAGCAGTAAGTGCATTTCTCGAAACAATTGGTACAAACAGCAGCACACAAGGGATTACCTGCAAAAGCCCGTAACTTGCTCAAAATGTTTAGTTCATCTCTCAAAAGTAAATCTTTATGTCAATGAACATGTCAGTGCCATCAGAATGACAAGTCCTTGTGTCATTGTGTACAAACAAAGTCAAAATGCTTAGCCATGTTGTCAATATAACAGTGTACTCTGATGGAAACTATGGCAAAGTTTTGATGACAATGATTGAAAATGCACAAGGCTGCACTTTTTCTGTATGGCATATATCTATTTCAACAGTACAAAGTTACACATTACTGTATGTGGTTTGATTGATTGCAAGGGATTAGACAGGATTCACATTTACGCTTTTACTGTTTGTACTGTAATTTGTTGACAGTTGCGATACAGAAAAGAAAAAGACAAGACTGTTTTACAGCACTGCATAGCACAAAGGGAAAAAACACAAAATTAGAATTGTAAACATAGGAAACACCCCTTAGGCAGAACTGTACATGCAGCGCAGATTTTGACAATTAGATGGACTATTCTGCATGTGATGACTTACACAATGAAAGAATTCTAACATATTTTGGAGAGTAAAACTATTCAACTGAGAAGAAACATAATCTATTTTGATCACAAAGACATATACAACCAATAATTGTTCAACTTGTAACAATTATGCTTAGTCATTTTCCTGAATATGCTAAAACATTTGCAAATGATAACAAAGAATGAGAAATGCTCTTTCTGTTGTGCACAAGTAACAAAATGTTGTGAAGAATTTCACATATTGGTTTGACAACTTCAACTGTCATCCGAGAATTGAGCCAAAGCAACTGAAAAAAAACTGTAGTGAAAGTCAAGATTCACCTGAGAGCAACTCTTTTTTGGTCAGCTTGCAGATGGCATTCTGGAAGGGGCGTGGCTGATTCACCAACCCTTGAGGGTCTTATGCAACCTAATCCTGACCTCTGACCTCGAGAACTCAGACCATATTGGCTGTGAAGTTGGATTGCCCCACACCCTCTTTGATTTGGTCCATGACGCTGTAGGAAACCCAGTGGTTGTCAAGGTTAATACTCACAGGAATGGAACCATACTTAGCACTGGATTGTTGGTTGACTTCACAGTGACGCATCAAGCAACACTATTGCTAACCTTCTTGTACTTTTTTCTCTTTTACATCGTAGCAACCATGGAGTGTGACAGTGCTTGGGGAAATGATTGTAGTGCTCCTGGCCTACTGGGACAAGCATTGTGACTGGGTGCAAGCAGAGGACAGGTTTGAATATATTTTTTCTATTTCTCACTGAAGCATGTTTTCATCTCTTTTATTTGTTGCATGTATACTAGTTACATTTATTGCAGTCACTTTAACACGTATTGCAGTATATGGTTTATCAACTCTTCTCTTACTGTAGATTGGAAGAGTTCACCAAGCCCTTTGTCAAGATTCTTAACCAATCAGACCCCAATCCTTTGGCAGTAAGTACCTATTGAAGTTGGTCATTAGAAAACTAATGTCCTCCATGCTCCACTGCTGTGCTTCATACAATATGCAGTCACTCTGGCTCCCACTTAATGGGTGAACAGTGAGCTGGTCAATCGTCTCTCAACATTGTTTTTGCTGTCTCACCTCAAGCCTCTGGCTGCTTCAGTTTTGTCTATGTTCACGCAACATGGAGTCTCTGTGGATGTTGGTATGGATAATGTAATCATCCTGCTGAAAAACCTTCTCCTGGACTCATATAAAGGTACTTGGTCTATGCAGAGTGATTTGTATACTTGCACTGATGTATTTAACATCTTAACATCAATATTACTTGTAATGTACATTTTCTGAGCTGTTTCTCCTCCTCTGCCCCTCTCAGCCCCAACTTTCCCCACCTCCAGGCTGGGGACTGTGCGATGGCCTCCTGTCTTTGGTTCTACACAAACTCTCTGAGGTCAGACAGAGAGGCAATAACTGAAAGAGACAGTATAAAATGTATTTAATGTAAATAAATGGACTGCACTTATATTGCACCTTTCTAGTCTTTTTTTAGACCACTCAAAGCGCTTTACATTAATACATAATAAACAGTAATATGGATATTTAGGATAGGAATGCATAGAAATAGAGATCTGCATTGACATAACCGGAGTAAAAACACCGGCTCAGGTCAGTGGTGACATCGGTGTTGGAAACCCAGAATGCATCTTGCGCAGAGATGGAGGGGGCAAGGAAATGTGAGTCCTGGTGTAAATCGAGCACTAAATCCTGCTGGAAAGCATGTATTTTCAGGACACGTCTTCCCTGAAGGATATCCACATCGTTGTCAAAATTCCTCTTCTCGTGGTTTTGGTTATCCAGTCTAATAGGGAAGCAAAGTTCACTTTCCATGCAACAAACAAGCTTTGAGAATGAGAAGTAGAGGAGAAAAGCTGTCCTGATAAACATGACGATGTTTGCATTCAATAAAGAATGCAATGACCAGGAAAGAAAACAAAATGATATCCAATCTGCAAATTTAGTGGAAGCGGTGAGAGACATACATCAAGACGAAGAGTATAATCCAAGGCACAGTACTCTAAAACATTGCAGCGCTTACAAGTCCACTCATTGCAAACTCCTCCTGGTCATGCCATCAACCATAGACATATATACGTATATATGTCATTGCCATCAAACTGTGTAATCGCCACCTGCCTCATTCCATGTAAGTATGTGCTCGCCAGCTCTGAAATGATGGCAACCACAAATAGACTGCTCAGCTCTGCGGCCATGCTTCACGGAGTAAGCCATGTATAAAGAGCCTTTCTGTGGTAACAATCTTCGCTTACGGCCATACCACCCTGAACACGCCCGATCTCGTCCGATCTCGGAAGCTAAGCAGGCTCGGGCCGGGTTAGTACTTGGATGGGAGACCGCCTGGGAATACCCGGTGTTGTAAGCATTTTCCTCCAGCAGGGGGTGCTGCTTATTGTTTAAAATCCAATAATACTTTGCAAGGACTTAATATCAAGTATCATGCACTTTATCGGAGTTAGTCTAAACACTGCTTGTGTTGCACACATCCTCCCTTTATTATTATAATAGCGTATAGCCACAACATTAAAACCACTGACAGGTGAAGTGAATAACATCGATTATCTACATTACAATGGCACCTCTCAAGGGGTGGGATATATTGGGAGGCAGTGTGATGCTCTGGGCAATGTTCTGCTGGGAAACCTTGGGTCCTGGCATTCATGTGGATGTTACTTTGACACATACCACCTACCTAAACATTGTTGTAGACTAACTACACCCCTTCATGGCAACGGTATTCCCTGATGGCAGTGGCCTCTTCCAGCAGGATAATGCTCCCTGCCACACTGCTAAAATTGTTCAGAAATGGGTTGAGGAACATGACAAAGAGTCCAAGGTGTTGACTTGGCCTCCAAATTCCCCAGATCTCAATCCGATCGAGCATCTGTGGGATGTGCTGGAAAAACAAGTCCGACCCATCGAGGCCAAACCTCACAACTTACAGGACTTAAAGGATCTGCTGCTAACATCTTGGTGCCAGATACCACAGGACACCTTCAGAGGTCTTGTGGAGTCCATGCCTCGACGGGTCAGAGCTGTTTTGGTGGCAGGAGGGGGACCTAAGCAATATTAGGCAGGTGGTTTTAATGTTATGGCTGATTGGTGTATATAGAAATAAATACAATAATGCATGAATGCACACAGTAATAAATAAATAGATGAAATCTGGTATGAATGTATATTTCTGTATTTTTTGTCCTATTTATTTATTGTGAGGTGAGGTGAGCCTGCTGAAAAGCGGCTGTCAAGACCGGGTCGTTTTATTGTGCTGTGATAACAAAGCGGCATTCTGACCCGTTAACTCTCAACTCCTGCCTTAGTCTCTGACTGTTACGTCCCCAGTTGTAGCGAGCTTACTACAGTGGTGCCTAAACAGGGACACGACAGACACGGAAGACACCGTGGTTCTCAAGGGGGAGAACAACGCCATCACTGTGCCGTCGTTATCCACGATGCAAACCTCTCTCACCAAGCTGAACTGTCGGCGTCCAGGAGCGGGTGGTCCGCGGAGGAGTGGGCCAAACGCCGGCTTCCCTGCTCCCGGGGGAGTAGTGACCGGTGACCAGCCTGCCAACGGCCACACAGCAGCTGGTAAGCAAACACGGCATGGAAAACAAGGCATGGAAAGTTGCATGAAGGGTTTCCCCCAGCATACATGTACAATGACGCTTGTGTGCCATAAGCATTGAGGTGCTACAGAGTAGGTGGGTGTACAGATGGATTTATTGAGGGGTCCACATCAGAAATGCCATGTGTGGTCCATGATATGAAGATGGGGTCCTACGAAAAACCGTTACCAGACCAGTAACTAACTCAGACCGTAAGTAGACCTCTATAGGGTCCAAACTCTCCCCCAGACCAAGAAGTACCATTGAGTTCCCATGACCTGTGGGTGGCAGCACAGGAGCACCAGCCACAGCAAAGACTGCAAGGCACCAGTATCCCTCAGAATTTGTATGGGGACTGCTGGACCTGCACTGGTCAATGCTACAGAGCCCTGAGAGAGAGAAAAAAGAAAACTGAAAGTTACGATGTTCTTTTTAAATTGCACAAATGACACTGAAAGCATCAAACCTTCCTGTACACAGCAAAAAAGAGGAGCTTAATTCTCTGATCACTAGATAGATAGATATATACAGAGCTAATGAATGGCAATGAATGAATGTGAAAGGGAATGAATAAAGTGCAGGGTGATTAGTGATGATTGGTGAGGAGCAAAACAGTCCTCAGTTGAGCTGTAGAGGGGGAGGGGAGGCATCAAAAAGTCTGATGGCGGCCGGCAGGAAAGACTGTAGTGCCCTCTGACGCACCGTGGTGGGATCAGTCTGTGGCTGAAGAAGCTCCACTGCTACATAACCATGTCATGGAGGGGGTGGGAGACATTATCCATGATGATGCAGTTTGGCCAGCGTCCTTCTCTCTGCCACCTCCTCCAGGGTGACTGGTAGAACATATGCAGCAGAGAACTGCAGACAGTACTGTGCAAAAGTCTTTTGTTATCTGCATTAGCGTTTTATATTATTGCTTTGCATTTCTTTATTTTTAAAGCATCTTCACTTCAATTTTCTTTGACATGTGCCAAAGACTTTTGCACAGTACTGCATGTTGGAGGACTAGTATTTTTATTTGCACATGAATAATAAATGTGTTTTAATGCAATAATGAAAATACTGCAATTAATCAGGAGTCATGTAACCACTTTAATCTAATCATGTGACCTGGATTAAGTTTATATCTTGAATATTATTGCTGTGTGTGTTTGGACATGTAAACACCAAACACAAACTAACAATTATTCTCACATTATCAGTGAAAGCAGTAATTAAGATTAGTTATTAGAAGATCCCCCCAGGGTTGCGTCCTCAGCCCCCTACTGTACTCCCTGTACACACATGACTGTGTGGCCAGGTTCAGCTCCAACTCCATCATTAAGTTTGCGGAGACACAGTGGTGGTGGGCCTGATCTCCAACAACGACGAGAAGGCCTACCTGGAGGAAGTCGCTGACCTGTCACTCTGGTGCCAGGGCAACAGCCTCCTCTTGAATGTCACCAAAACTAAGGAGCTGATTGTGGACTTTAGGAGGGCACAACAACAGAGGACATACTCACTATTGGGGATTAATGGGACTACTGTGGAGAGGGTGAGCAGGTATAAATACCTGGGAGTCCACATCACAGAGGATCTGTCATGGTCCACACACACACACACACTCTGGTAAGAGGCAGCGCCTTTACCACCTCAGGCAACTGAGGAAATTCAAAGTCTCCCGGAGGATCCTTCAGTCCTTCTACTCTGGAGCTGTAGAGAGCATCCTGACAGGAAGCATCACTGCCTGGTTTGGCAACAGCTCCGCTCAGGACAGGAAGGCTCTGCAGAGAGTAGTGCGTTCGGCTGAACGCACTATTGGAACTACACTCCCCACCCTGCAGGACTTATACACCAGGAGGTGCAGAACCAGAGCCTGTAGGATCATGAAGGATCCTCACCACCCCAACAACGGACTGTTTCAGCTGCTGCGGTCAGGCAAGCACCTCCGCAGTCACGCTGCAAAAGCAGAGAGACAGAGACGGAGTTTCTTTCCTCAGGCCATCAGGACTGTGAACTAGGACCTCACCGGGGCCCCCATCAATTTCTCATATTTTACTATATTTTTATAGTGCTCTTACTGTAAATATTGTTTTTTTTTTTTTATAGAGCTCTTACTGTAATACTGTAAATACTGTGTTGTTGTTTTTTATTGTAAATACTGTGTACTGTTGCCCTTTGCACATTCCTGCTGAGCATTGCCACTTTTTCATTTTACTGCACACCCCGTGTGTGTATGTGACAAATAAAGTTCTTGAAGTTCTTCTTGAAGTTCTTGAAGTTCCAGGTCTAGAAACCTGTAAGAAAGTTTGTGTCAACAACACAACATTTTACGGGAGGCTCCTGGAAGCCTGGCGGGCTGGTTGGCTTTGGTGCTCCGCTGCTAGCCCATCGGGACCGAGGGAGGGGCACCAGCGGAGGGAGACGGCGCCGAACAACTGCCGTCGAACCCGGGTCGTTGTTATGTTGCTGTGGTGCAAATACAACTGCCCTGCTGGCCTGTTAACTCTGCCTGGCTTATCTACTGAATGAGAAATTCACTATCCCAGACAGGAGAGTAACTCAATGGACAATGATACTTTAATTACAATTTAATTGGTTTATTAAGATTAGCAGGAGTAAATACAAATTGCTCAATTAGGGTACATCAAATAATTAACATTAATAAAAACCAAAAAGGAGATCAAATATAAAAATCACGTAGAGGTAGAATAACATAGGTAGCTAATCTCTCCGGTAATCTCGTCTCGTTGGTAAGGCAGCCAAGAAGCAACTTTCTACTGCCGATCAGGCAGGAGGATTCTGCCAAATGATGACAAACCCTTTGGGTGGAGGGACAGCGGGACGTTTTCTGGTATTTGATTATACCATTGGTTATTGACTCGAAATTGTCATATTACAATTTGCATCTCATTCCCTGTCTCCTCCATCCAGTATATCTCACTGCACTCTCTCTGCTGGCCCGTATTGGCTCACTGTGCTCCTGCTGATAGTCATAGTTTGTAGACCTCCCTCCCTCCCTTACTCTCCAATGTTGATCCCTATTATATTGTACCTGTACTGAGTCTGGCAAAGTGGACCTCATCCAGTGGTGTCATGTCAACAAAAGCCAAGGTAGAAGCAATGTTTTTGGACCAGGATTGATACATAAGGAATCAGATAGTAGTCTAAATTCAAAAATGAAGCAATAGGCAGACAAATGAGGAGCAAATAGTGTCCAGTTTATTAAATAAAATCAAGTGCAAATCGTTACCTACATGTTACATACAATTGCAATACAATTAGCTCAACATTTAGTTTTCAAAGACAATAGTGCTCTGTAGAGTGAAGACCAAGACAACGGAAGAAGATGAAGAAGATAGAAGATCAATTTATTTGCATTTCGGGGTGCACACACATGCACCAACACACACAACACATGCAAAGTGGCCGCCGAACACAACACACACATGCAGGTAGGGTGTCCGTAATGAATGAATCCTCTGCATTTTCCCATCCCCGCCGACCTTCCTCCAGGGGCAGCCAGGAGCAGTGGGCAGCCCTCTTTTGTCTTTCGGCGCCCGGGGACCAATTCCAGTTTGTAGGTCCTCGTCGTGGTCAGGGACAGGACAGGAAGTTGCATTTTTTTAGATGGGGTTCTTTATAGGAGGAGACCGATGTGAGCACGGGGAGAACATGCAAACTCCACACAGAAAGGCCTGGGAGATAAAGGGTGGGTTGTCACTGTTGCCGGAGGTGGAGGTGGAGTGAAGGTGGAGGTACAGGTGTCATCTGGGTTGTGTCTAAAAAGAAGAAAACAATGATTTTAGATTCTCAACAGTTTTTCAGAGGAAAAGAACAATTGAATAGTAATCATGTACTCTGTGAGTTTGGGCCAGAACACAAAAACAACCTAACACATGAGCATACAACCACACGCATGATGGCTGTTGCGTTTTGGAGGCTTTATCTCTTACTCCGTTTTTACACACAATATCCAGGTGAAGTGAGAGTTCTACCTACCGCACTAATAAGTGAGTCTGATGAGATGTGACACCTTACGTCCTGAACGGGTGATGAAAAACCCATTCG